>SJYC01082225.1:0-26599 GCA_006408675.1 Madoqua kirkii | reverse complement strand
AAGACTTTAAATTTTTAATGTATTCACAGTGTTAAAATAATAATTATGATAAAACATAGTACACAAAGATGAAATACTTAAGCATCCAACCATAAGGAGAAGATTAAATTAAATATTGTGAATCCATATTCAATATAATACAGTGATCTACTACTCTATTAGACTGCTAAAATAAGTTACTATGTTAAATAATATCAGCGTGGAATTTTTAAACAAAGGGTTTTTTTCAAATGTTATGAAAACAGATGGAATTATCTTTTCACTGTTTTCATTCACGAAGCCATCCTCCTCACTCAGTCTCACACTATCATACCTGGGTAGTATCCAAGATGACTTACTGGTTATTACAGAAGTACTTTACATTTAGTGTGTGTTTGTGGGATGGTTATTAACATGGACAAATAAAGCTGTCTTTAATACTATACCATTTCCTTTTTTGGTATACAATGCAGGAACTGCTATGTAATTGAAAACACTTCCCAAGCCATTCTTTAGACATTCTATGATTTGAGCTTCAGACACACTTTACATCTTTTATACTGCCAAACATTTAAATTTCACCAGCAAAAAATAGGTAAAACTTTATGATTAGGTTAATATTTATTTTTTAGGGAAAGCATGGATAAGAAAATCTTATTGTTAATGAATTTACAATTCATTAATTTATCAAATATTTATTGAACTCCTAATTTATGCTATAAGCCATTGTTATGATAATTCAAAAATGAAATACCCATTATTTATGCTCAAAAAACTTACATAAATGCACAGCTAATTGCAGAATCATCAAATTATTTCTGCACATTCCAGTAAAAACACAAAAGAAACTCCCAAACCTGACTGTGGAAGTCAGGAACTATTTCACAGATGATGTAGCTTCAGCTGAGCTTTAAAGAATGAATTGCAGGCTTCCAGGATGAATAAGCCTAGAATGGAGGTGGAAGATATCTTAAGTAGAGGTAACAGCATGTACAGCAATTCAAGGAAGTGTGAGAGAATTTATGAGAGAGAACTTGGTATTGCTACAACATGAAATAAAAGAGATAGTAGCAAAAGATGAGGCTGGGTAGGTAAAACAGAAACTGAGACTCAGAAGCAGAGTGTTTAGAAACAATAATAATAATACTGAAAAAAATCTGCTAAAAAATGTACATGCCCTCCCAATGTAAAACCTGTGTTCTTTTCCATCCTGATGCAATGCCCTGTAAAATACACAGTTAATCTCACTTGCCAATATAGCTAGATCCATGTTTTTTAAGATGAGCATTATTATACATTGATTATGAAGGAGAATGACTATGACCTTTGCTCCAAATATGTTTTCATAACTCTTGAGCAATTCTGTCCAGCAAATATTTGTTCGCACTTTGTATGTAAAAAAAACACGAAGTCAGGCAATGAGGCAAGTTCCTTTTTACAATAAAATCCTTATCTTGAAAGGAAGTGAATGCTTCAATGAGTTTACCTAACAAGATTTTATAGAAAGTGTCATAGTAAGATACTGAAAGGACTTATTAACTTTTCTCACTTGTAGAGAGGTTGATGCATGAGATGAATGTAGAAGGATCTTATCCAAGTTTTAGCAAAATGGAAAAATGCCCTTTGCAAGAACAAGAAGATATTTGAATAAATATATGATAGAATATATTTATTAAAGGGCTGAAACAGAAACTTAGGTACCAGAGGGAGAGTGATGATACTTGAGAATCAGTTCAGTTCAGTTCGTCATGCAGTCGTGTCCGACTCTTTGTGACCACATGAATCCCATTTAGCAAAATGGAAAAATGCCCTTTGCAAGAACAAGAAGATATTTGAATAAATATATGATAGAATATATTTATTAAAGGGCTGAAACAGAAACTTAGGTACCAGAGGGAGAGTGATGATACTTGAGAATCAGTTCAGTTCAGTTCAGTCATGCAGTCGTGTCCGACTCTTTGTGACCACATGAATCCCAGTATGCCAGGCTTCCGTGTCCATCATCAACTCCTGGAGTTCACTCACACTCATGACCAGCGAGTCGATGATGCCATCCAGCCATCTCATCCTCTGTCATCCCCTTCTCTTCCTGCCCCCAATCCCTCCCAGCATCGGAGTCTTTTCCAATAAGTCAGCTCTTCCCATGAGGGGGACAAAGTACTGGAGTTTCAGCTTTAGCATCATTCCTTCCAAAAAATATTCAGGACTGATCTCCTTTAGAATGGACTGGTTGGATCTCCTTGAAGTCCAAGGGACTCTCAAGAGTCTTCTCCAACACCACAGTTCAAAAGCATCAACTATTTGGCGCTCAGCTTTTATCACAGTCCAACTCTCACATCCATCCATGACGACAGGGAAAAACATAGCCTTGACTAGACAGACCTTTGTTGGAAAAGTAATGTCTCTGCTATCGTATATGCTATTTAGATTGGCCATAACTTTCCTTCGAAGCAGTAAGCATCTTTTGATTTCATGGCTGCAGTCACCATCTACAGTGATTATGGAGTCAATAAATAAATAAATAAATAAATAAATAAATAAATAAATAAAGTCTGACACTGTTTCCACTGTTCCCCCACCTATTTCCTGTGAAGTGATGGGACCAGATGCCATAATCTTTGTTTTCTGAATGTTGAGCTTTAAGCCAAATTTTTCATTCTCCTCTTTCACTTTCATCAAGAAGCTTTTTAGTTCTTCTTCACTTTCTGCCATAAGGGTGGTATCATCTGCATATCTGAGGTTATTGATATTTCTCCCAGCAATCTTAATTCCAGCTTGTGTTTCTTCCAGTCCAGCGTTTCTCATGATGTACTCTGCATAGAAGTTAAATAAGCAGGGTGACAATATACAGCCTCGAGGTACATTTTTCCTATTTGGAACCAGTCTGCTGTTCCATGTCCAGTTCTAACTGTTGCTTCCTGATCTGCATACAGATTTCTCAAGAGGCAGATCAGGTGGTCTGGTATTCCCATCTTTTTCAGAATTTTCCACAGTTTATTGTGATCCACACAGTCAACGGCTTTGGCATAGTCAATAAAGCAGAAATAGATGTTTTTATGGAACTCTCATGCTTTTTCCATGATCCAGCAGATGTTGGAAATTTGATTTCTGGTTCCTCTGCGTTTTCTAAAACCAGCTTGAACATCAGGGAGTTCATTGTTCACGTATTTCAGAAGCCTGGCTTGGAGAATTTTGAGCATATTTTACTAGCGTGTGAAGTGAGTGCAACTGTGCAGTGGTTTGAGCATTCTTTGGCATTGCCTTTCTTTGGGATTGGAATGAAAACTGACCTTTTCCAGTCCTGCAGCAACTGATGAGTTTCCCCAAATTTTTGGCATATTGAGTGCAGCATTTTCACAGCATCATCTTTCAGGATTTGAAATAGCTCAACTGGAATTCCATCATCTCCACTAGCTTTGTTCATAGTGGTGCTTCTAAGGCCCATTTGACTTCACATTCCAGGATGTCTGGTTCTAGGTGAGTGATTACACAATCATGATTATCTTGGTTGTGAAGACATTTTTTGTACAGTTTGCCCATATATTCTTGCCACTTCTTAATATCTTCTGCTTCTGTTAGATCCATACCATTTCTGTCCTTTATCGAGCCCATCTTTGCATGAAACGTATCTGTGGTATCTCTAATTTTCTTGAAGAGATCTCTAGGCTTTCCAATTCTGTTCTTTTCCTCTATTTCTTTGCATTGACCACTAAGGAAGACTTTCTTATCTCTCCTTGCTATTCTTTGGAACTCTGCATTCAGATGCTTATATCTTTCCTTTTCTCCTTTGCTTTTCTTTTCTTTGCATTGATCACTGAGGAAGACTTTCTTATCTCTCCTTGCTATTCTTTGGAACTCTGCATTCAGATGCTTATATCTTTCCTTTTCTCCTTTGCTTTTCACTTCTCTTCTTTTCACAGCTATTTGTAAGGCATCCCCAGACAGCCATTTTGCTTTTTTACATTTCCTTTCCATTTCTTTTACATGATCCCTATCTCTTGTATAATGTCATAAACCTCCTTCCATAGTTCATCAGATAATCTATCTATGAGATCTAGTGCCTTAAATCTATTTTCACTTTTACTGCAAAATCATAAGGGATTTGATTTTGGTCATACTGAATGGTCTAGTGGTTTCCCCCACTTTCTTCAATTTAAGTCTGAATTTGCAAAAAGGAGTTCATGATCTGAGCCACAGTCAGCTCCTGGTCTTGTTTTGTTGACTGTATACAGCTTCTCCATCTTTTGTTGCAGAGAATATAATCAATCTTATTTCAGTATTGACCATCTGGTGATGTCCATATGTAGAGTCTTCTCTTATGTTTTTGGAAGAGGGTGTTTGCTATGACCAGTGCATTTTCTTGGCAAAACTCTATTAGTCTTTGCCCTGCTTCATTCCGCATTCCAAGGCCAAATTTACCTGTTACTCCAGGTGTTTCTTGACTTCCTACTTTTGCATTCCAGTCCCTTATAAATGGAAAGGACCTCTTTTTTTGAGTGTTAGTTCTAAAAGGTCTTGTGGGTCTTCATAGAACCATTCAACTTCGGCTTCTTCAGTGTTACTGGTTTATGAAGTTTACCAAGCATTAAATGATATTTTAAAAGCAAAGCTTTGGAGTTTTATTAGGTTCAAATCCAGGCATGGTTAGTTCTAGACCTATGACCCCATTCAAGTTGTTCTGATGTCACCATTTCCTCATTTGCAAATGGATGGCTAGTCATCTTAAAAGGGGTAATACCAGTTTTGAAGTGGCAGAAGCATAATCCAGACTGAGTTAGTTTGAAAAGCAAATGAAATACTTGGAGATCAATGGAAAATGGGCAGGCTACTAATTCAGTAATTTAACTGAAATAGCAAAATGGATAAGATAGAGGGAAACATGGAACCAAACATCCTTTGTGGTGATGGTGGTTGTTTCTTTTCTCTCAGATGGTAGGGTCTATGACTGCATGTATAACCTCAGAATATACTCATATACTGAGATTTTATATATGCTATATGTGTGTGTGTGTATGTGTGTGTGTTTGTATAGTTAGAATGGAAAAATCAGAGAAGAAAGATAAAATTACCAAAGAGAAAGGTGATACCTGGATAAAAGAACAAGTGGGACAGACAGCACTAGTGTCGGGGTAGTTTAGGGAGAAGACATTCCTCCAGTGTACGTATGCATTAGTTTGCTCACTAGGACTGCCAGTACAAATACCACAGATTGGATACGTGGCTTAAACAAGAGAAAAATCTTCCCCATAATTCTTAAGGCTAGAAGTCCAAATCTAGGTCTCAGCAGAGTTAATTTCTTCTGAGGTCTCTCTGTCTGGCTTGCAAACATTAGTCTTTTTACTTCTGCCTCCATTCAATTTTTCTTTTGTACATGTCTGTGCCTTAATCTCTTTTTATAAGGATACCAGTCATATTGAATTAGAACCCATCCTTATACCTCATTTTTACCTTCATTTCATTTTAAAGACCCTGTCTCCAAATAGGGTCATACTCTGAGGTAATGGGAATTAGGATTTCAACCTTGAAATTTATGTTTTGTTTTGTTTTGTTTTGCAGAGGGAATGAGGGTGATACCAGTCATATTGAATTAGAACCCATCCTTATACCCTCATTTTTACCTTCATTTCATTTTAAAGACCCTGTCTCCAAATAAGGTCATACTCTGAGGTAATGGGAATTAGGATTTCAACCTTGAAATTTATGTTTTGTTTTGTTTTGTTTTGCAGAGGGAATGAGGGGGCATAATTTAGGCCATAACAAAATGTAAAGGATGAAAAGATGGTGGTGATGAAGAAAATTTGTAATGGAAAAGTAGGAAGGTGAAAAACTTCTGCTTAGTAATGTCTTTTTTTTTTTAATAAAAGCAGAGGTCATCTACAGAAAGTAAGGAGAAAGTGGAGAATTTGGAGACTGGGAGATATGATCTTTCCCTGTCCTAAACAAAGTAAGGTTAGACCTTTAAACCAGCTATTCTAGAACCTTCTTTCTAGATTTTTCTTTTTTGATCTACCATGATTTGTTCCTTAAAATAATTTAATTTTCTGTTTAAATGTCACTTCTTCATGGAGGCCTTTCTGACCATTCTATCTAAAATTCCCCCTTTATTTCCCAAATTCTTAATATGACACAGCAATTAACTCCTAAAATGATACAGTGTTTGGTTTGAAAGAACACATGAACAAATAACATATTGAGATGTATTAAATTTGGCCTTAATGTACTGCTAATGCAAGTTCCATGATGGGGAGACATACACTTTTATTTATGGCTATGTCAACTGTTACCTAGAATATTTTTTAAGAATGCTGTAGTAATTATAGTAAGATGATCAAAAAATTCACTGAACTAAAAGATGCTGAAACACGCAAAGCTGTCAGAGTGTGGGGATGAATCAATACCTCTTACTTACATAAGTTTAATAAGGGAAAATAGCTATCATTTGATCCTAATGAAATATTTTTCTCCTGTCATTCTTTCAAAACTTGGAAGCATCTGTAATATTTTTATTTCTATTTTTCCTTTAAGATTGTGATTATGTAAGAAGATCATGGGCAATTTATGTCATGCCTATTCACTGGCAAAAAAAATAGATATTTATATGTATATTTAAAAATTTTGAAGGTGAGGTTTAGCTCTAAAGGAGTGTATCTATAAGTCAAACCATACTCACTATACAAAAGCTCACACATGTTCACATTCATACACATACTGATCGTAAAGAACACTGAAAACAAGCTTTCTTTGTACTAAAAACAATAGTTTACCTGCAACACAGGCCTTCATATAAATTACGACTTTTAGAAAATGAAGGTTGGAAGTAAATAAGAAGGAAAGAGAGAAGGAAAAGGACAGACCAAGGGAAGGAGAAAGGAAAGATAGGCTGGCAAAGCTTGATGTTGGGTCCATTAAACTTTTCATACTACCCTGTACCTTTATTTTCCTATGTGTTTGAAGTACTTTATTATAAACAGAAAATAACATGAGAATTTTTAGGGCAATTAATAAAATATATGTAACTCTTACATCCTAGCTTTCCACAGGATGAAAGACTTGAGTCATATGTTAGAAACTTGTCAGTTTCTTAAGGCCAACCCCTGAAAGGTTCAAACTAGCCAGTTCAGATTTGCCTGTATTTAGTTATGATGCTCCAAAGATAAAAATAATGTTCTTAAGAAATATTAGGAATAAAAATGATGACCACTGTGCCCGTTTCTTCCCTTGAGAGTCAGTTCCCCTCACCCACTCCAAGCCACCTTCATATGCACATGGTCCCCATTTTCCTATTTAAGATCCATGTTACATCACCAGATCAATAGCATATCAGTTTCTGGAAGCACCCAACTCTAATAAAAGAACATGAGATTTTTGAGCAAGGAAGTTCCGCTTCCCCTGGCTAACTATATGGCTTTAGACACTTCATTTAGTGTCTCTCTGCCTCAGTTCTCTTCACTGATAAACTGGGGTAAATTATAAAACTATGTTTTTTGCAACACAATAAATTGTTTCCATGACCCATTATAGATAGGGCTCACAATTTAAAGAGCACTGTCCTAGTCTTATGTTTGACTGTTTAGCAGTTGGTTTTTTTTTTTGTTATAAAACTAGTTGACAAATGTGAATATTCTTAATTAAATATACATACAGTTATAAAGGAACATGATTATAAGGAAAGTATGGGTCTCTGATTTCCTTATTATACATAGCCATAAATAAACAAACACATATCAATATGGTTACATTTCTGAATAAATATTACCAAAATTCTCATCAAAAAGTAATATGGCTCATTTACTCAGTCTTTATGGTCATGTACTTCAGTTTCTTTTGAGTTAGCAAGTATTACTCAAGATCCTTAAATCTGATTTATGGATCACCAACACAATCAAGTTTTCATACCTGAAAGACTATGCCCTGAATTTCTGCAAAGCACCAACACGAAAGCTTCCTTGTAAGTCTCCCTGATATAGCTCACCACTTTCCACACACTCCTGGGAACATAAACTGTCACAAGGCACCAACAGCCTGGATTTAAAAAGAACACACATAAACACTTCTACTAACTTGGAAAGAGCTGTTATGACCTTAAAATTGTCAGAGTATGATTAGTTTGATTATGCCCCAGTTTCACACTTATAAACAAACAAAAATAAATGACAGTAGGAGTCAAATGTCATAAGCACAGCAACTGATCTGGGCTTCATTTTTTACAATAAGAGAATAGTGTTTGAATCTGTGATATGACTTAACTCATGAATAAATTAGATGTGTGTGTGTGTGTGTGTGTGTGTGTGTGTGTGTGTGAGGGAGAGAGAGAGAGAGAGATTTTGCTTCATCTCTTATCTAACAAACAGATAAATAGATATTGGCAAGATTAATGAGAAGTCACGCATCAACTATCCCAAGTTGCATGAAGAGAGATAGATATGAAAACTATCAATTAAAAATGCCTTTTGTTTTCAGTAATTCAGTGCCTGATTAGATTGGGCACCACTTGAACAACCGCACAGGAAACAATTCCACATTACTGAGCACTGCTGTATTAGGGACTCTAGTAGCAATTCCTCAGTTTTGTTCAGATAGCAAGTTACATACCTGGGAAGTTGGCTTCAACACAGTTGTTTTGCAGATGAGGAAACTGGAACACCAATAGTTAATTAACTTCCCCAGAGCCACACAACTAACATCGGTGATATGACATAAAAATCCAATTCTGCTGAAATGCACAGTCTACATTCTGTTCATTAAACAACTATGTCAACTAAATTAAACAAATTCAAAATACAGTATATAATATCAAGGTTTGTTTCTCTTATATCAGCTCCAATGATAAGATTAAGAATTGGGTTGAAATGTTATTTCTAAATTTCATTTGAATGTTTCTGTTTTGACTCCTGAGTGGAACACATCACGTATCACATTGTATATAATTCCTTGGTCTAGACAATTTAGAATTCTATTAAATGCTCTATTGAACACCCAATCATTTCAAACATAAAATTTATTTTCTCTACAATTCAGTTGCACTTGTGACAATTTATATCTAATTCATATATCTTTAGTGCCTATTCAATTATTATAATGCCACTGGAATATTACTAATTTTATAACAATTCCTGAGTCTAGCATGGTGGTGTAGTGGGTTGAACAGTAGTTCCCCAAAACATGTGTAGCTCTAATCTGGGTACCTGTATATGTGACTTTGCATGAAAATAGTGTCTTGGCAAACGCAATTAAGTTAAAGATCTTGAGAAAAGATCATCCTCGATTTAGGGTTGACCCTCAATCCAATGACTGCTCTCTTTATTAAAGAAAGAAAATGAAAGCTGTTATAGAGTGGCAATGATATGAAGGTTTAGACAAGGTTTAGACAAGGTTTGAAGGTTTCAGTTCAGTTCAGTTCAGTTGCTGTCCTATCTGACTCTCTGCGACCCCGTGGACTGCAGCACACCAGGCTTCCCTGTCGTTAACCAATTCCTGGAGCTTATTCAAATTCATGTCTACCATCTCATCCTCTGCCTTCCCCTTCTCCTCCCACCTTCACTCTTTTCCAGCATCAGGGTCTTTTCCAATGAGTCAATTCTTCGCATCGGGTGGCCAAAGTATTGGAGTTTCAGCATCAGTTCTTCCAATGAATATTCAGGGCTTATTTCCTTTAGGATGGACTAGTTGGATTTCCTTGCAGTCTAAGGGACTCTCAAGACTCTTCTCCAACACCACAGTTCAAAAGCATCAATTCTTAGAAGATTTAGATGTGTTATTCATCTATAGGCCAAGCAATGCCAAGGACTGCCAGGAACTACCAGAAGCAAGGAGAGAGACACGGAACATACGTTAGACTCCAGAAAGATCCAGCTCTGGTGACACCTTGATTTTAGACTTCTGGCTTCTGGAACTGTGAGAAAATAAATTTCAGTTTTTTTAATCCACCAAGTCTGTGATAATATGTTACAGTAGCCCTAGGAAATGCATATAGAAAGAGTAATATTTCCCTTTATGACAGAAAAACACATTTAATTGAGCTATCCACTCAATTTATTTCAAAGGTGGATCTAAAGTGACCTCTCTCTTTTCAAGTTGGTATTTAAAATTAGTAAAAACTCTCAGTCATAAAAAAAATAAAATAAAATGACATACTGGCATTTATAGCAACATGGATGAACCTAGAGATTATCTTACTAAGTGAAGTCAGACAAAAGTAAGCATCATGTGATAGCTAAAAATATGATACAAATGAATCTATTTATAAAACAGAAAAAGACCCACAGACATAGAAAACAAACTTATGGTTACTAAAGGGAAAAGACAAGGGGAGGGATAATTTTGGAATTAGGGATTAATGGACATGAACTACCATATATAAAATAGATAAACAAGGACCTACTGTACAACTCAGAGAACTATATTCAATATCTTCTAATAACCTACAATGGGAAAGAATCTGAAAAAGAATATACATATATATATAACTAAAATCACTTTGCTGTACACTTTAATACACCATTATAAATCAACTGTAATTAAGTTAATAATAGAAGCAGTTATCAGAACAACCCTCCAGAATACAGGAATGGGTTGCCATTTCCTTCTCCAGGGGATATTCCAGACCCAGGGATCTAACCTGTATCTCTTGCATTGGCAGGAGGATTCTTTACCACTGAGCTATTTGGGAAGCCCATCTGAAAATCCTAACAGTACCTGTTCATAGGGCTGTAGTTGTAATCAACAGAGAAAACACATTAACTGCTTAGCCTAAGTAAGCACTTGCATAATCAGTTTTCAGTAAGTGGTGGTAGCTTTTAATTACTGTTACACATCTTTACAATCTTGTCTCATAACATCTTGGCAACTAAACTTACAACTCATGTTCATCTGCCATTTTCAAAACAGTTTCACACTTTTTTGGTTAGTATGTTGCCTTTGTCTAACATTTCTTTCTTCACAACTTTCACACCATTCTTTATGTAAACTCCTGACATATTTTTTTAAGGATCCAATCTATTACTTCCTTTAGCAAAACTTGACTAGGTAGAGTTTCAGACTTCCTGAATTGTGCTACAATAGCCCACGGAGGAGCCTGGAAGGATGCAGTCCATGGGGTCGCTGAGGGTCGGACACGACTGAGCAACTTCACTTTCACTTTTCACTTCCATGCATTGGAGAAGGAAATGGCAGCCCACTGCAGTGTTCTTTCCTGGAGAATCTCAGGGATGGGGGAGTCTGGTGGGCTGCTGTCTATGGGGTCACATAGAGTCGGACACAACTGAAGTGACTTAGCAGCAGCCCTTGGAAGTATTAGTCTGTTACGCTCCTTGTGTCATTATCATAGATATTTAGGGGAGTCTTTCCCTCCCAATATTACAGAGTCTGTCCTTTCTGCAAAATTAAATCAAAAGTTTTATTTACCATTTCCAATACTTGGATCATTTCCTATTTAATCAATGAAAGTAAATTAATGAAATTGTACAATTTCCAAGTCCATTTTCATTCTAGTTTTGGCTCCAATAATGAAGAAATACTTTGTATCAGACTAATCTTCCCACTAAGAAAAACTATAAACTATGAATCAAGCTTTTAAAAGATTTAAAAGATGACAACTATTTGAAAGCACTAGGGAATGCCCAAAGGCTGAAATTGGAAGTGATGCCACCAAGAAACAAGGGTATTACACTGAGTGAAGATCCATGTTTATATGTTTATTCCCCCTACCTCCACCCCGGGGCATTTCCTTGTCTGCATGGCTGGGTCAGTTGAACTCAAGCAAAAAGCCCAAGTGTTATTGGTTTGAATTCTTAGAGGATGGCACTTAGGGCTGTTAGTATAGCTGGAAATTGAAGGGGAAAAGTACTAGAAAGGAGACACGCACAGAGAGAAAAGCCCCAAAATCTCTAGCACTGGTTTAACATTTAAATTACACAGATATAGGACAGACTCCCCAAATCTAGCACCAGGGAAGATTTGTAAAGATATTTCAGCTGATGTCCACAACAAAGACAAAAGATATGAAGTTTTAATTCTGTTGTGTTAGAAGACCTTGATGAGCAGCTTGGGCATTCCATTAAAGCCCCAGGATGGTTAAGCCTTAAGAGAAAAGATATCAGCCAGAGACTAAACATAACCTTAAGACTAAGAGCAAAATCAAAACAAGCCATCCTACCATATGAAACTATCCAAATGAAACCAATACTTCATATACTCAGGGTCTATCTTTAATGGCTAGAGCAAAATCAACACTCTTTAGAGAAAGATAATATAACATTCAGTATCTATAGTATATTATCCATGATACCCAATGCACAATAAAATTACTAGGCATACAAAGAAACAAGAAAATGTGATAACACAGTCGATGGTTAACTGAATCAATCAAAATAGACCCACAAATGAAAACAAACTGCCATGGATTTCACTTATGGGTAAATTTCTATTTAAAGACAAGGAATATTATCAGAAATAAAGAGTGGTACTTTCTAATAGCAAAAGTTTTAATCTCATCAGAAATCCATCACAGAGCTTCAAGATACCTATTACACAAACAGGTAGAAAATGGAGGAAAAAAATGCACCTAAAATCTAATGAGTTATTTTAACAACCCTTTTTAGTAATTGACAAAATAACTATTTTAAGATATTAATAAGAATACAGAATACTGGAACAATACCATCAACTCTCTTGATTTAATTTATATTTAGAGAACTTTATACCCAACATCTGTGCCATGTACTCTTTTCACATGTGGGTGGAACAGTTACCAAATAGACCATATGCTGAACTATATGCCTTAATACAGCTCAGAAAAATGAACTTTATAACATGTGTAATGTGATGGCATGGGAATTAAATCAAAAGTCAATAATCATAAGTTATCTGGAAAAGTTCCAAATATTTAGAAATTAAGCAACATACTCCAAATAGTTATAGGTTAAATAAGAAACACCAAGATAAATGACCAACCTAGATAGCATATTGAAAAGCAGAGACATTACTTTGCCAACAAAGGTCCGTCTAGTCAAGGGTATGGTTTTTCCTGTGGTCATGTATGGATGTGAGAGTTGGACTGTGAAGAAAGCTGAGCACCAAAGAATTGATGCTTTTGAACTATGGTGTTGCAGAAGACTCTTGAGAGTCCCTTGGACTGCAAGGAGATCCAACTAGTCCATTCTGAAGGAGATCAGCCCTGGGATTTCTTTGGAAGGACTGATGCTAAGGCTGAAACTCCAGTACTTTGGCCACCTCATGCGAAGAGTTGACTTATTGGAAAAGACTTTGATGCTGGGAGGGATTGGGGGCAGGAGGAGAAGGGGACGACAGAGGATGAGATGGCTGATGGCATCACCAACTCTATAGACATGAATTTGGGTGAGCTCTGGGAGATAGTGATGGACAGGGAGTCCTGGCATGCTGTGATTCATGGGGTCGCAAAGATTCGGACACAACTGAGTGACTGAACTGAAGATAAATTAGAAAATATTTTGAATGACATGCAATTAAAATAAAATACAAACAAAAAGAAATAGAACTATCATTTGATCCAGGCATCCCACTCCTAGGCATATATCCAGAGAAAACCATAATTCAAAAAATACATGTACCACAATGTTTATTGCAGCACTATTTACAATAACAAGGACATCAAAGCAACATAAATGTCCAACAGAAGAATAGATAAAGAAGATGTGGTACATATATAAATGGAATATTATTCAGGCATTAAAAAGAACAAAATACTGCCATTTCTAGCAGCATGGATTGTCATTCTGAGCAAGCCAGAAACAGAAAAAAAAATATCGTATGATACCGCTTATATGTGGAGTCTTTTAAAAAGGGATGCAATAAGCATATTTACAAAACAGAAGTCATAGATGTGGAAACAAATATGGTTACCAGAGGATAAATGCTGGGGGAGAGATATATTGGGAGACTGGAATAGACATATACACACTGAAGCGAAGTGAAGTGAAGTTGAGGGATTGGGGGCAGGAGGAGAAGGGGACAACAGAGGATGAGATGGCTGATGGCATCACCAACTCTATAGACATGAATTTGGGTGAGCTCTGGGAGATAGTGATGGACAGGGAGTCCTGGCATGCTGTGATTCATGGGGTCGCAAAGATTCGGACACAACTGAGTGACTGAACTGAAGATAAATTAGAAAATATTTTGAATGACATGCAATTAAAATAAAATACAAACAAAAAGAAATAGAACTATCATTTGATCCAGGCATCCCACTCCTAGGCATATATCCAGAGAAAACCATAATTCAAAAAATACATGTACCACAATGTTTATTGCAGCACTATTTACAATAACAAGGACATCAAAGCAACATAAATGTCCAACAGAAGAATAGATAAAGAAGATGTGGTACATATATAAATGGAATATTATTCAGGCATTAAAAAGAACAAAATACTGCCATTTCTAGCAGCATGGATTGTCATTCTGAGCAAGCCAGAAACAGAAAAAAAAATATCGTATGATACCGCTTATATGTGGAGTCTTTTAAAAAGGGATGCAATAAGCATATTTACAAAACAGAAGTCATAGATGTGGAAACAAATATGGTTACCAGAGGATAAATGCTGGGGGAGAGATATATTGGGAGACTGGAATAGACATATACACACTGAAGCGAAGTGAAGTGAAGTTGCTCAGTCGTGTCTGACTCTTCGAGACCCCATGGACTGTAGCCCACCAAGCTCCTCTGTCCATGGGATTCTCCAGGCAAGAATACTGGAGTGCGCTGCCATTTCCTTCTCCACTACTATATATAAAATAGATAACTAATAAAATCCTGCTGTATAGAACAGGGAAGTCTACTCAGTGCTTTTTAATGGCCTACAAGAGAAAAGAATATTAAAAAAGCGAAGAGTGGATAGTGTGCGTTTAGCACTACAGAGCCATTACTCTATGTTTGAGCAGTAAATTTGTTTTCTCAGTCTTCAAGATAGCAAACCTCCAAAAGATTTTTATTTCTTTTTCAGCCTATGATTCCAAACCTTATTCACTGAGAAAAAAAAATACTACCTCTTTTTCCACCTTTTTCATATAGTTTTTTCTTCTGTTTCATACAAGATTTGTCCCTGCTCCTATATAATATTAACCCCTTCACTTAGCTCCTATCACCTCTCATTTGCTCAACACTTTCTCTTTTTTTCTTTTCTACATTATCAATGTACACTTTAAGCTTATATTCTCCTTAAGCTATCACTCCAACATATTTCTCTTTGTTTCAAACACTTTTCAAAAAAAAATATGTTTTTTGGAAAACATTTTCTAGTATATCCATCTCTATCTACCATTTACTCTTAAAACTACTCTAATCTGGCTTTCTTCCTTACTTTTTCATTGAAATTACCTTTCAGTTCAGTTCAGTTCAGTCACTCAGTCGTATCTGACTCTTTGTGACCCCATGAATCACAGCACACCAGGCCACCCTGTCCATCACCAACTCCCAGAGTTCACTCAGATTCACATCCACCTAGTCAGTGATGCCATCCAGCCATCTCATCCTCTGTCATCCCCTTCTCCTCCTGTCCCCAATCCCTCCCAGCATCAGAGTCTTTTCCAATGAGTCAACTCTTCACATGAGGTGGCCAAAGTACTGGAGTTTCAGCTTTAGCATCATTCCTTCCAAAGAAATCCCAGGGCTGATCTCCTTCAGCATGGACTAGTTGGATCTCCCCGCAGTCCACAGGACTCTCAAGAGTCTTCTTCAACACCACAGTTCAAAAGCATCAATTCTTTGGTGCTCAGCCTTCTTCACGGTCCAACTCTCACATCCATACATGACTACTGGAAAAACCATAGCCTTGACTAGACGGAACTTAATCAGCAAATTTGGCCTTGGTATACGGAATGAAGCAGAGCAAAGACTAATAGAGTTTTGCCAAGAGAATGCACTGGTCATAGCAAACACCCTCTTCCAACAACACAAGAGAAGACTCTACACATGGACATCACCAGATGGTTAACACTGAAATCAGATTGATTATATTCTTACAGCCAAAGATGGAAAAGCTCTATGCATCAGCAAAACCAAGACCAGGACTTAACTGTGGCTCAGATCATGAACTCCTTATCGCCAAATTCAGATTAAACTGAAGAAAGTAGAGAAAACCACTAGACCATTCAGGTATGACCTAAATCAAATCCCTTATGATTATACAGTGGAAGTGAGACATAGATTTAAGGGCCTAGATCTGATAGATAGAGTGCCTGATGAACTATGGAATGAGGTTCATGACACTGTACAGGAGACAGGGATCAAGACCATCCCCATGGAAAAGAAATGCAAAAAAGCAAAATGACTGCCTGAGGAGGCCTTACAAATAGCTGTGAAAAGAAGAGAAGCAAAAATCAAAGGAGAAAAGGAAAGATATAAGCATCTGAATGCAGAGTTCCAAAAAATAGCAAGGAGAGATAAGAAAGCATTCCTCAGCGATCAATGCAAGGAAATAGAGGAAAACAACAGAATAGGAAAGACTAGAGATCTCTTCAAGAAAAGTAGAGAGAGACCAAGAGAACATTTCATGCAAATATGGGCACAATAAAGAACAAAAATGGTACAGACCTAACAGAAGCAGAAGATATTAACGAGAGGTGGAAGAATACACAGAAGAACTATACAAAAAAGATCTTCATGACCAAGATAATTACTATGGTGTGCTCACTCACCTAGAGCCAGATATCCTGGAATGTGAAGTCTAATGGGCCTTAGAAGCCATCACTATGGACAAAGCTAGTGGAGTTGATGGAATTCCAGTTGAGCTATTTCAAAACCTGAAAGATGATTCTGTGAAAGTGCTGCACTCAAGATGCCAACAAATTTGGAAAACTCAGCAGTGGCCACAGGACTTGGAAAGGTCAGTTTTCATTCCAGTCTCAAAGAAAGGCAAAGCCAAAGGATGTTCAAACTACCACACAGTTGCCTTTGACTGTGTAGATCACAATAAACTGTGAAAACTTCTGAAAGAGATGGGAATACCAGACCACCTAACCTGCCTCTTGACAAACCTATATGCAGGTCAACATTCAGACAACTAAGATCATGGCATCTGGTCCCATCACTTCATGGGAAATAGATGGGAAAACAGTGGAAACAGCGTCAGACTTTATTTTGGGGGGCTCCAAAATCACTGAAGATGGTGATTGCAGCCATAAAATTAAAAGTTGCTTACTCCTTGGAAGGAAAGTTATGACCAACCTAGATAGCATATTCAAAAGCAGAGACATTACTTTGCCAACAAAGGTCCGTCTAGCCAAAGCTATTGTTTTTCCAGGAGTCATGTATGGATATGAGAGTTGGACCGTGAAGAAAGCTGAGCAGTGAAGATTTGATGCTTCTGAACTATGGTGTCGGAGAAGACTCTTACAAGTTCCTTGGACTGCAAGGAGACCCAACCAGTCCATTCTAAAGGAGATCATTTCTGGGATTTCTTTGGAAGGACTGATGCTAAAGCTGAAACTCCAGTACTTTGGCCACCTCATGCGAAGAATTGACTCAGTGGGAAAGACTCTGATGCTGGCAGGAATTGGAGGCAGGAGGAAAAGGGATGACAGAGGATGAGATGGCTGGATGTCATCACCGATTCAATGGACGTGAGTTTGAGTGATCTCTGGGAATTGGTGATGGACAGGGAGGCCTGGTGTGCTGTGATTCATGGGATTGCAGGAGTCAGACACAACTCAGTGACGGAACTGACTGAACTGAATGTAAACTCTGTTATTGTTAATTCCTGTCACAGCAACACAGATGATGAAGCTACCCCTCTTCAGGTTTAAGACTTCATATTCTTCTAACTTTTCTTTGTGGCCCTTTAGTTTTTTACTGCATAAAAGATTCTTACTCAAAATATTGGAGCACTCTAGGGACTGGTTTTGAGCTCTGCTGTCTTCTCTAACAATATTTTCCTCCTGGGTGATTTTATTTCCATTGATTTAAATAGCACTAAATACTATGACTCCAAAATTTATACCTCTGTTTTGTTCCCATCAGCACCACCCTAATGCATTCATCTGTCTACTTGACCTTTCACTGTGATTTAAAATAGGCATTGTTGGCTTTTGCTTATCTTCAAGACTTATTGAAAATGCTAACTTCTTAGAGAAGTCAGTCTACCTAAAATTCTAATTTCTATCTAAATCATGCTACTTCTTTTACCGAAAAGTGTTTATCACAGTTTGAAATAAGCTTATTTATTCTTTTATTTATTTGCTTACTGTTCTAGTCCCTTTATAGAAAACAGTCTCCTTGATGGCAAGAATTTTGTTCATCGTATTTGCTTCCATATACTTAGCACCTAGCAGTGTATTTAACGTACAGAAGAGATTCAGGAATACTTGTTTAATGACACTTAGACAACATTCATGAACTGAATTCTAGTATTCATCAATTCAACTTTTCTAGTCAGAGTTCTATTGATTCACTAAACTGAAACATTTGCAGTGCATTTAGTAAGGTTAGAACTCACCTGTATGCATCCCACTGCAGCATTTATCAGTAGCATCTGCCATTGGTTACTAACTCCCTATCTTCCCATGTGTGATATGGCAGGAAGGGTTATTTTTAAGCAAAGTACAGATGATTTGTAAATTGCTTATTTATACTTATTTAGGCTACATTGCTTTGGTTTTTTTGCTTAGGTAATCATATTTGTAAATTATTAGGCTCTGTTTTTACAGTGAAAGTAATCTTTTTCATTTATATGCTTCAATCTAAGCATTTGGAATTGGTTTTAATATCAGTCAAGGTAATTGAGGTGAAAATTAACTTCTGCATACATTTTTCAAAATTTATTTTAAATTGGAGTATAGTTGATAATGTTGTGTTATATTCAGGTGTACAGCAAAGAGATTCAGTTATACAAACACATGTATATCCTTTTATTCAAATTATTTTCTCATTTAGGTTATTACAGAATATTGAGCAGAGTCCCCTGTTCTATACAATAGGTCCTTATTAGCTATCCATTTTAAATATAGCAAGGTATACATGTTAATCCAAAACTCCCAATCTATCCATTCTCCTCACCCTTATCCCTCTGATAACCAACCATAAGATTATCCTATAAATCTGTGCATGAATAAATTCATTTGTATCATTTATGGATTCCGTATATAAGTGGTATCATAATATTTGTCTTTCTCTGACTTAGTTCACTTAATATGAAAATCTCCAGGTCCATCCACGTTGCTGCAAATGGAATCATTTCATTCTTTAATGGCTGAATGACACTCCTCTGTATATGAACCATATTTTCTCTGTCCTTTCATCTGTCAATAAACAATTAGCTTACTTCTACATCTTGGCTCTTGTAAGTAGTGCTGCAATGAACACTGGGGTGTACATATCCTTTCGAGTCACATTTTTCTCTGGATGTATGCCCAGGAGTGGGATTACTGGATCAAACGGGATCTCTGTTTTTAGTTTCTTAAGGAACCTCCATACTGTTCTTCATAGTTACTGTACCAATTTACATTCTCACCAACAGTGTAGGAAAGTCCCCTTTTCTCCACACCAACACTAGCACTTACTGTGTGTATTTTTTGGTGGTGGCCATTCTGACGGTTGTGAGGTGATATCTCACTGAAGTTTTTATTTACATTTCTCTAATAATTATTAATGTTGAGCATCTTTTCATGTGCCTCTTGGCCATCTGTATGTCTTATTTTGAGAAATGTCTATTTAGGCCTTCTGCCTGTTTTTTTTTTTTTTTTTTAAATACTGAATCGCATGATCCGTTTGTCAGTTTTGGAGACTATTCCCTTGTTGGTCACATTGCTTGCAAATATTTTCCTCCATTCTGTGGGTTGTCTTTTGGCTTTTGTCTATGGTTTCCTTTGCTGTGCAAAAGCTTTTGAGATTAATTATGTCCCAGTTGTTTATTTTTGTTTTATTTATAATAATTATGTAAGACTAAACATAAAGACTATACAACAAATAAGAGAAATTTCCCGCAAACTCCTATTTGAACACATATGATGAAGGAGACAACAAATGTAGCCAAACATATTCTCACAAAGAAACATGGTTTTCATTATGCAGAGACATACTTTTCTATTTAAAGTAACTGGCCTCAGACAAATGGATAAGGAAGTTGTGGTACATATATACAATGGAATATTACTCAGCTATAAATCAGAATTCATTTGAGGTCAGTTCTAATGAGGTAGATGAAACTAGAAACTATTATACAGGGTGAAGTAAGCCAGAAAGAGAAACACCAATACAGAATATTAATGCACATATACGGAATTTAGAAAAACAGTGACAACTCTATACGCAAGACAGCAAATGAGACACAGATGTAAAGAGACTTTTGGACATAGTGGGATGATATGATAGGATAGCATTGAAACATGTATATTACCATATGTAAAATAGATGACCAGTGCAAGTTCGATGCCTGAAGCAAGGCACTCAAAGCTGGTGCTCTATGACAACCCAGAGGGATGGGGTGGGGAGGGAGGTGGAAGGGGTGTTCAGGAAGGTGAGACACATGTACACACATGGCTGATTAGTGTCAATATATGGCAAAAACCACCACAATACTTTAAAGTAGTTAGCTTCCGATTAAAATAAATAAATTTAAAAATTAAGTAGATGGCCTTATATTACAAATTTAAAAGATGATACAACATCATCAAAGATGCTAAAACCAGTTTTCTATTTAAATGTTCCATATTTTATTTCTCTTTTAACTTTATAAATTGCACGTTCTGATTAAAATTGATTACTTTGCTATTATTAATGAATTTGAATAAAGTGAAACACAACCTAAGCAAATATGCTAATTATATAGGAAATGAAAACGAATCCTCCTGTGCTGACAAGAGAGTAGAACTGGAATTTTTTGGTTTTGCCTGCCAATATATTTCTTAATGCCTAGTTCACTACAAGCATAGAAAACATTTTTAGAATAAATGAATAATGCAGTCACCAAAAAAAAGAGAGATTAGATCAACAACAAAAGCAATCACAACCAGTGCTGAAAATGATATTGATAAATGGATATACGTGTATTTTTGGTGGAAATGTGAACTGCCACAAACTTTCAGATTAAGTAACCTAGCAACATGTATTACATTTTAAAAGAAACATCTCCACTTTCCTTGGAGCTGTAATCTTGGCAGTTTGGGAAATTTATCATGTAGACATAAAAGCTTCAGTATATAAGGCCCTATGCATGAAGTATTTATGAAAGCATTGTTTACAGTGGTCAATAAAGCAGAAAATAACAACAATAACAAAAATACTAACTCTTGAAAGATGTTCATCATTAAGAAAAAGGATGAACTAATATTGTACAAATAATAAAGCCTCATATTATCACATGTGCATTACAGCTATCATACATAGAAGATATGTCTACATTATTGACTTGGAAGGATATTTCAAGATATATTGTCAAGTGAATAAGGCAAATTGATATGAGAAAAACAGGAACAATATAAAAAATCATATGAATAAGTACATATACATACATGCACACAGAAATATGTAAAATAATTCACAAACTATTGTCAGTAATTATCAAAAAGAGTACAATTTGGCAAGAATAGAAAAATATTTTTAATATTCCTCATAAATTTCCATATCATTTGACTTATTATAATAACCTAATGGAGGGGGTGTATGCAAGAATAAAATAAAGTATTAAAATTTAAAAGGTTCTTTCTGGCTTACTTCACTCTGTATAATCAGCTCCAGTTTCATCCATCTCATTAGAACTGATTCAAATGTATTCTTTTTAATGGCTGAGTAATACTCCCTTGTGTATATGTACCAATACACACCAATATGGTATGCTGCTGCTGCTGCTAAGTCACTTCAGTCGTATCTGACCCTGTGAGACCGCAGAGATGGCAGCCTATCAGGCTCCGCCATCCCTGGGATTCTCCAGGCAAGAACACTGGAGTGGGTTGCCATTTCCTTCTCCAATGCATGAAAGTGAAAAGTGAAAGAAGTTGCTCAGTCGTGTCCGACTCTTAGCGACCCCATGGACTGCAGCCTACCAGGCTCTTCCATCCATGGGATTTTCCAGGCAAGAGTACTGGAGTGGGGTGCCAATACAGTATACTAACACATATATATGGAATTTAGAAAGATGGTAATGATGAACCTGTATGCAAGACAGCAAAAGAGACACAGATGTGTAGAACGGACTTTCAGACTCTGAGGGAGAGGGAGAGGGTGGGATGATTTGGGAGAATGGCATTGAAACATGTGTACTATCATGTAAGAAAAGAATCGCCAGTCTAGGTTTGATGCAGGATGCAGGATGCTTGGGGCTGGTGCACGAGGATGATCAGGAGGGATGATGTGGGATGGGAGGTGGGAGGGTGGGTTCATGTTTGGGAGCTCATGTACATCCGTGACAGATTCATGTCAATGCATGCCAAAATCAATACTGTACTGTAAAGTAAAATAAAGTAAAATAAATAAATAAATTTAATTTAAAAGGTTGACAATTATTTTTCAAGTATCTTGAAATACTTATTTTTGTGATATGTATTTTAAAAGGGGAACATAAAATGATGTCTTACAATTTTCCTTAAGTTTATCAAACCTGGATTCTTAAATTTCTTTGGTCGCTTGTTTATCAATGTCTCATTTCCATAGTGCTCCATATATTCCATCAGACCCAAACCTCAGTCCTGCTAAATTCTCCCCCTGACTCCTCTTCTTTGGCTTAACTGCTGGTCCTGACCATTCTTCCTCCCCTGGAGTCTCTCTTTATTATAGGCATTTATTTTCCCACTTTTTCATACCTCAGGTTACAGAGGTGGAGCCCATGTTTTTCCCTTTTGCTGCTTTTACAATTTACTTCTTATTCTTGCAAAAGTACAGCAAATAAAGGAAAGAGAGAGAGATACATACCACTGATATGCCAACTGTAGCCCTAACTACATTTTTCACTAGTAACGTGAATGTGCAGTTACCCACCTCTATCACCTGTCTGTTTTGCTGGCATATTCCAAACTGAAATCTCGGTCCTCTCCTGTGATTTGGCTTCCTTTTACCCTGGTCTCCTATACATTCTTTGCAATGCACCTCTGTAGCACCTCCCACTGTAGCAGTCAGACTTTCATTCCTCACATGTTTTGCTTTGTCATATGATTCACTTTAGCTAATAAAATGGAGGCAGATAAAATATATGCCCTGTTTGACAAGAGCTTTGCTGCACTTATTTAATTTGGCTTGGACATTGCACTTCTGCACATCTGCTTTGAAAAGAACATATCCAGGGAAGCTACTGGTCACATGGAACAGACTTATATCAGATGATTGAGGTGAGCCCATGTGTCCTCAGTCTACCTGCAGAATCATGAGTGATAAAAATAAATGCTTATATTTCCTGAGGTTATTGTTACACAGCATTACTGCAGCAAACTAATCATCTAATACATCACCCTGGGTTTCACAGGTGGCCTAGTGGCAAAGAGCCTGCCTGCCAATGCAAGAGAAATAAGAGACTAAAGTTTGATCCTTGAGATGGGAAGATACCATGGAGGAGGGCATGGCAACCCACTCCAGAGTCTCATGGACTGAGAAGCCTCATGGTGACAGTCCACAGATTACAAAAAGTTGGACATGACTGCAGCAACTTAGCACACACACAGACCACCCTAGTCCAGTGCTTGACTCTCAAGTGGTCTCGTGTTGCAATAGCCAATCTCCAGCTGTCCTCTGCAGTAATCAGCATAGAGCATCAGAGTGGATATTTTAGAGATACAAGTTCAATCATGTCACAACCCTATGAGGAACTATCTAGTAGTTTCCTGTTGTACTAGAATATAATCCAAATCCATAAGACCCTGGAATAATTTCAGACTACATGTGGAAGTCCTAGATCATTTTAGAAAACAAACATTTCTTTCAGTCACTCAATATTAATCATAGGAAATGTTTGTATTTGTTTCCTTATTTATGCAGAACTTTAGAAATGGACATGGAACAAAAGATTGGTTCCAAGTAGGAAAAGGAGTACATCAAGGCTGTATATTGTCACCCTGCTTATTTAACTTATATCAGAGAAACGCTAGGGTGGAAGAAGCACAAGCTGGAATCAAGATTGCCAGGAGAACTATCAATCACCTCAGATATGCAGATGACACCACCCTTATGGCAGAAAGTGAAGAGGAACTAAAGAGCTTCTTGATGGAAGTGAAAGAAAGAGAAGAGTGAAAAACTTGGCTTAAAGCTCAACATTCACAAAACTAAGATCATGGCATCTGGTCCCATCACTTCATGGCACATAGATGGGGAAACAGTGGAAACAGTGGCAGATTTTATTTTTGGGGGCTCCAAAATCACAGCAGATGGTGATTGCAGCCATGAAATTAAAAGACGCTTACTCCTTGGAAGGAAAGTTATTACCAGCCTAGACAACATATTAAAAAGCAGAGATATTACTTAGCCAACAATGGTTCGTTTAGTCAAGGCTATGGTTTTTCCAGTAGTCCTGTATGGATATGAGAGTTAGACCATAAAAAAAGCTGATGCTAAAGAATTGATGCTTTTGAAGTGTGGTGTTGGAGAAGACTCTTGAGAGTCCCTTGGACTGCAAGGAGATCCAACCAGTCCTTCCTAAAGGAGATCAGTCCTGGGTGTTCATTGGAAGGACTGATGTTGAAGCTGAAACTCCAATACTTTGGCCACCTGATGTGAAGATCTGACTCATTTTGAAAAGACCCTGATGCTGGGAAAGATTCAGGGCAGGAGGAGAAGGGGATAACAGGATGAGATGTCTGGATGGCATCACCAACTCAATGGACATGAATTTGGGTGAACTCTGGGAGTTGGTGATGGACAGGGAGGCCTGGCATGCTGCGGTTTATGGGGTCCCAGAGTCAGACACAACTTAGCAACTGAACTGAACTGAATTTCACATGTTAGGTCTCCAGTAAAAGCTGAAGCTCTGCCTGGATTTTTGTTTCTTGTCCCTTATGATCTGGTTTATGCTTAACTACCTATCAGAATTCATCTATAATTCCAACGCAGATATCAATTTTGTCCAAAAAGATTGGTTTCTTTCATATCACTTGTCAATTTTGAAATTACACGTGCATGTTTATTCATATGTCTGTTTTACTTTTCTTTTAAAAGATTGGAAGCTTCAGAGTGACATAGCTTTTCTTTGATATTAATTTAAATAATATATGAAAGATGACCTTTAATGACTTTTTATTGCTCTAGTGGTTAGTTAGACCAAGGAATAGACTGGCTGACAATGTAGCTAATGGAGGGTAAAAGGAGAGACATTTAATGCATTAAAATATCAAAACCTACATAAAAGATATAGATAGCTACAAGTTAAATGGAAAATAATTAAACTTGAACAGTTTTGCACAGCAAATGAAACCATTGACAAAGAGAAAAGATAACCTACAGAATGGGAGAAAATATTTGCAAATGATACGAACAACAAAGAATTAATATCCAACTTACATAAATAGTTCATACAATTCAACATCAAGAAAGCAAATAATGTTATTTAAAAACAAACAAAACTGAACAGATAGTTTTCCAAAGAGGAAATGCAGATGGCCAACAGGTACATGAAAAGATGCTCAACATTGGTAATCTTCAGGGAAATGCAAATCAAAACCACACTGAGATGAGTTACCTTATCACATCTGTCTAAATAGCTATTATCCAAAGGACCACAAATAACAAATGTTGGAGAAGAGGTAGAGAAAAGTGAACTCTCATACACTGTTGATGTGAATAGTAATAAGGGCAGCCATCATGGAAAACATTATGGAGCTTGTCAGAAATACTAAAAATGGAACTACCATGTGCATGCATGCTAAGTAGATTCAGTCCTGTCTGACTCTCTGTGACTCTGTGGACTGTATCTCATCAGACTCCTCTGTCCATGGGATTCTCTAGGCAAGAATACTGGAGTGGGTTGCCATGCCCTCCTCCAGGGGATCTTCCTGACCCAGAGATCAAACCTGAGTCTCTTACATTTCCTGCATTGGCAGGTGGATTCTTTACCACTAGCACTACCTTGGAAGCCCAGAACTACCATATGACCCAGCAATTCCACTTCTGAGTATATATTAAAACACAAAAAAACAAACAAAAAACCCAAATACTAATTTAAAAATATGCATATACTCTGATGTTCATAGAATCATTATTTATAATTTCCAAGATATGGAAGCAACCTAAGTGCTCACCAATGTGCTACACACACACACAAACAGATCACTATTCAGTCATAAAAATGGAATTTTGCCATTTGCAGCAACACGGACTTAGAGCATATTATGCAAAGTGAAATGTCAGTCAGAAAAAGACAAATACTGTATGATATTATGTATATATGGAATCTAAAAAATACAACAAACCAGTGAACAAAACATAAAAGAAGCAGACTCATAAGAACAAGCTAGTGGTTATCAAAAGGGAGAAGGAAGAAGGGAGGGGCAAATAGGGATAGGACATTAAAAGGTACAAAACATTAAGCATAAAATAACTAAATTACAAGGATATATTGTATAATACTGGGAGTATACCTAATATTCTATAATAACTATAAGTGGAATATAATTTTAAATATTGTGAATCCCTTTGACAATTAAGGATTTATTCTATAATTCTTTCTTT
>SJYC01082223.1:30-40526 GCA_006408675.1 Madoqua kirkii | reverse complement strand
GATCAAATTGCCAACAACCGCTGAATCATGGAAAAAGCAAGAGAGTTCCAGAAAAACATCCACTTCTGCTTTATTGACTATGCCAAAGCCTTTGACTGTGTGGATCACAATAAACTGTGGAAAATTCTGAAAGAGATGGTATTTGGTATTCTGAAAATACCAAACCACCTGACCTGCCTCTTGAGAAACCTGTATGCAGGTGAGGAAGCAACAGTTAGAACTGGACGTGCAACAACAGACTGGTTCCAAATAGGAAAAGGAATACATCAAGACTATATATTGTCACTCTAGTTATTTAACTTATATGCAGAGTACATCATGAGAAAGGCTAGGCTGGAAGAAGCACAAGCTGGAATCAAGATTGCCAGGACAAATATCAATCACCTCAGATATGCAGATGACACCACCATTATGGCAGAAAGTGAAGAGGAACTAAAAAGCCTCTTGATGAAAGTGAAAGAGGAGAGTGAAAAAGTTGGCTTAAAGCTCAACATTCAGAAAACAAAGATCATGGCATCCGGTCCCATCACTTCATGGTAAATAAATGGGGAAACAGTGGAAACAGTGTCAGACTTTATTTTTTGGGGCTCCAAAATCACTGCAGATGGTGATTACAACCATGAAATTAAAAGATGCTTACTCCTTGGAAGGAAAGTTATGACCAACCTAGAGAGCGTATTGAAAAGCAGAGACATTACTTTGCCAACAAACGTCCGTCTAGTCAAGGCTAGGGTTTTTCCAATGGTCATGTATGGATGTGAGATTTGGACTATGAAGAAAGCTGAGCACCGAAGAATTGATGCTTTTGAAGTGTGGTGTTGGAGAAGACTCTTGAGAATCCCTTGGACTGCAAGGAGATGCAACCAATCCATCCTAAAGGAGATCAGTCCTGGGTGTTCATTGGAAGGACTGATGTTGAAGCTGAAACTCCAATAGCCACCTCAAACTCCATTAGCCACCTCATATGAAGAACTGACTCATTGGAAAAGACTCTGGTGGTGGGAGGGATTGGGGGCAGGAGGAGAAAGGGATGACAGAGGATGAGATGGTTGGATGGCATCATCAAGTCAATGGACATGAGTTTGGGTGGACTCCAGGAGTTGCTGATAGACAAGGAGGCCTGGCATGCTGAGGTTCATGGGGTCACAGAGTCGAACACTACTGAGTGACTGAACTGAACTGAACTGAAGCGTCTACTTGATTTCCTTATCAATTCACAAGTTAAATAAAATCTTTAATCATTATTCATTTTATATCTGCATGGGAGGCACATTTTTATCTTTTTTTAAAGTACCATTTAACAGCTGCAAATGAGGAAAAATAAGTATAACAAAGTTATTGATCCCAGAGTTTATAAGAATGAGATGGTAAAGAGGACATATCCAACAAGAGCGGGTCAAGAGTTATATTCTCTCATGCTTTTCTTAGCATTAACATGCCATAATTTAGCGGGAATGAAAATGAAGAGTTATTTAATAATATTCTCTGAAAGTAATATCACATTTATATTGGGAAATGATTACAGGGTGACGGTTAGTATCTGAAACCACTGTCAAAGCAAAAATCGCACCAGACTTAGTTAAGCAGGTAAGGAAGCCTATACTCAAAGCTACTGACACAGGGAAGAAAGACAATCTGAATGCATCTCGGCTGAAACAATGGGCAGAGGGTTTAAAAGCTGGGTTGGTGGATATCACAGGTCATCTGCATTCATTAACTGGCCTTACCAAGGAAAAGGAAGGCTGAGAGAATTCAACACAGAGAGAGGAGAAGGCAGTGTAAGGACAGAGAGCAGCAAGAGATATGAAGATCCTGGCCCTGAGGACTAGTGCCATTCAGCCCCTAACCAAGGACTATCCAGTGCCCACTAGAAGCTGGAAGAGAGGAGAAATTACTCTCCCCTAGGGCCTCTAGCATGAGGAGAGCCCTGGCAACATCTCGAGTTTGACCCAGTGATACTTACTTCTGACTTCTGGTCTCCAGAACTACAAGCAGATAAATTTCTGTTGTTTTAAGCCACCAAGTTGTGGTAGCTTGTTAGAGCAGCCACAGGAAAACCAGTACTGATTTTGGTACCAAGGAGTGGGGTACTGATGTAACAAATACACAAAAATGTGGGAATGGCTTCGGAGTTATTAATGGACAAAGGCTAGAAGAATTTTGAGGCACATAATAAACAAAACCTAGATTGCTTTAAACAAACTATTGACAGAAATATAAACATTAAAGGGACTTCCCTGGTGGACCAGTGGCTAAGACTCAGCATTCTCAATGCAGGGGCCTGGGTTTGATCCTTCATCAGGGAACTAGATCCCACATGCTGCAACTAAGACCTGGTGCAGCCAAACAAATAAACAGAAATGTTTCAAAAAGAAATATAAGCATTAAGAGCTCAGAAATAAGGGAGAAGCACAAAGGGGGAAGCTTGTATCATCTAGGAGAATACGCATATTGTCATAAACAGAATATTGCTAGAAATGTGAACATTAAAGGTGCTCAAAGATCTCAGAAGGGAATGAGAGACATCCTGGTGGAAAAATGGGAAAAGGCAATCCTTGTTAACAGTGGCAGAGAGCTTCACTGCACTGTGACCTACTGCTGTGTGGCAAATAAAATCTTGCAAGGGATGAATTCAGATATTTAGCTGAGAAGAATTCCAAGTAAAACCTTGAACATACAGCCTGGCTTCTCCTTGCTGCCTGTACTAAAATGGTAGAGGAAAGAGACATATTGAGGAAAGAAATATTAAGCCAAAGGAAACCAGGACTTGATGATTTGGGAAATTCCCAGACTATCCAGATTGACAGAGATACTAAAATTACGAGGTTCACTGTTATAAAAGTGTTCTCTGGAGAGAAGTCCAGAGGTATGGCTGGAGAACCTTTCATCAGTGCAAAAGAGATTAAACATGAGTGAAGGGAAGAATAGCTGGGGGACGGGACAATTTAAGTGAGAGACAATGGTGCAGTGGTTGGAAAGTGCATATGGCCCTCCAGCACAACAGGATGAAAAGTGGCTGGATTCTAAATGTACGCTGAAGACAGAGCGATGGTATTTTCCGACCGACTGTAAACGCTTTGTGAGAGAAGGCTTGAGGATTATTCCAAGGCATTGGGTCTGGGTAACTGGAAGGATAGGGTTTCCCAGGCGGTGCGGGGACAAAGATCTGCTTGCCAAGCAGGAGACACAGGTTCAATCCCTAGGTGAGGAAGAAATGGCAATCCACTCCAGTATTACCTGGGAAATCCCATGGCAGAAGAGCTTGGTGGGCTACAGTCCACAGGGTCACAAAAGAGTCGGACGTGAATGAGCAACTAAACAATAAGAAAGACAAAGCTGACATTTCCTGAGATATCGAAAAATATCAGGAGCCCAGTTTTTCACGTAATAGATTACTATTTCCATTTAGAAAAGCAAGTAGAGAATCTGAGAAAGTAATTGAATTTAGGAGCAATTGAATCTCGGTCCAGACCACAGCTATAATTTGGGATCGTCAATACAAAGATAAATATAAAGCCATGAGACTGGAGGAGGTCATCAGGAAGTGTCTGTACATACAGAATAGAAGAGGTTCAAAGCTGACTCATAGGAGCCTGCAAAATTAAAAGGTCAAGAAGAGGGGGAGGGAGCAGCAGAGGAGAGCGAGATGGAGTACGGCAGGGAAAAAAACAGGAGAATGTGGAGTCCTACTGAGTCAAGAGAAGAAAGTGTTTCAAAGAGGAAGGATGATCAAAAGTGTCAGGTACTGCTGAGAAGGTCAGAAAGAAGAGGGCAACAGTGTCCATGGTGCTTACCAGTCCAGAAGTTATTGGTGACGTTGACTAGAGACGTTTTGCTATGATATTGACATGATGATTTCGGTGGGGGATAAGAGAGGGAATTTAAAGACAGTACACATAGAAAATGAAATGAAATGGACTGGAAAGCCAATTAATTTCGCTTTTTAAAATAATCCACAAATTTGGCTAGAATAAGCTCATTACTGACTTTAAAAAGTTTTGCTGAGATGCACCAGATGGCTTGAGGTATGGAGGAAATGAGTAACCAACATGGATCATTCAATTAGAGAGTTTGCTAATTAAAGAGAGGTAGTAAGTGCATGGCAATTTCCAAGAGCTAAGGGGAAAGCAAATGTGATTGTTTTCATCTGTTGAATCCGTTTAGTCTGTGAGGTAAAAATGGAGAGAAAAGAGACTGAATGGGGTTCTTGAAGATTGAATGGGATTCTTGAAGAATTGAAAGTGAGGCAAACAACAACCAAAAAAAAGCAAAGTGAAGGAAATGACTTTGGTAAAGAAGTAATTTCTTCCTCAGAAATAGTAGGGCCAGATGAGAAGGTAACTGCACACCAGGCTTTCTCAGTCTCAGCACTATTGACATTTTGACCTGGATAATTCTTTGTTGGGATGGCCTCTCTGTGCTTTACTGGACATTTAGCAACCCTGATCTCTACCCACTAAAAGCCAGTAGCACTTGCCCTCTGTCATGACAGCCTCAATGTCTCCAGACATTGCTAATGTCCTCAGACATTGCCAACGTCTCCTCAGGGCAGAATCACCTTGGCTGGAAACCACTGATGTAGAGATAAATTGAAGAGCAGAGAACTGCCCTGTGTGTGCTCTGAGTCCTACGAGAAACTGGAATGGTAACTTCATGTGAGCTATCAGAATGGCCTGGGTGACTAAGAAGAGAACTTCTGGGAAGAATAACAGTAGATACTATGACGGCTTTGTTTTGTGTTGACCCTGGAACTGCCGTCTGCCAGAATGAAGAGGAGAGCGAGATGGAGTACGGCAGGGAAAAAAACAGGAGAATGTGGAGTCCTACTGAGTCAAGAGAAGAAAGTGTTTCAAAGAGGAAGGATGATCAAAAGTGTCAGGTACTGCTGAGAAGGTCAGAAAGAAGAGGGCAACAGTGTCCATGGTGCTTACCAGTCCAGAAGTTATTGGTGACGTTGACTAGAGACGTTTTGCTATGATATTGACATGATGATTTCGGTGGGGGATAAGAGAGGGAATTTAAAGACAGTACACATAGAAAATGAAATGAAATGGACTGGAAAGCCAATTAATTTCGCTTTTTAAAATAATCCACAAATTTGGCTAGAATAAGCTCATTACTGACTTTAAAAAGTTTTGCTGAGATGCACCAGATGGCTTGAGGTATGGAGGAAATGAGTAACCAACATGGATCATTCAATTAGAGAGTTTGCTAATTAAAGAGAGGTAGTAAGTGCATGGCAATTTCCAAGAGCTAAGGGGAAAGCAAATGTGATTGTTTTCATCTGTTGAATCCGTTTAGTCTGTGAGGTAAAAATGGAGAGAAAAGAGACTGAATGGGGTTCTTGAAGATTGAATGGGATTCTTGAAGAATTGAAAGTGAGGCAAACAACAACCAAAAAAAAGCAAAGTGAAGGAAATGACTTTGGTAAAGAAGTAATTTCTTCCTCAGAAATAGTAGGGCCAGATGAGAAGGTAACTGCACACCAGGCTTTCTCAGTCTCAGCACTATTGACATTTTGACCTGGATAATTCTTTGTTGGGATGGCCTCTCTGTGCTTTACTGGACATTCAGCAACCCTGATCTCTACCCACTAAAAGCCAGTAGCACTTGCCCTCTGTCATGACAGCCTCAATGTCTCCAGACATTGCTAATGTCCTCAGACATTGCCAACGTCTCCTCAGGGCAGAATCACCTTGGCTGGAAACCACTGATGTAGAGATAAATTGAAGACAGAGAACTGCCCTGTGTGTGCTCTGAGTCCTACGAGAAACTGGAATGGTAACTTCATGTGAGCTATCAGAATGGCCTGGGTGACTAAGAAGAGAACTTCTGGGAAGAATAACAGTAGATACTATGACGGCTTTGTTTTGTGTTGACCCTGGAACTGCCGTCTGCCAGAATGCCCTTCCCTGTATAGTTCTAGACTCATGTGGGCCACAAGAGACATTTTACGTGAGATTTCACACTTGGAAGGCTAGAGCAGAGCCCCAGGCAGGACCGTGGCTTGCACACACTGCCACTCGCCTGCTGGCTCACTTGCGGTAAAGCAGCCAGCAGCCCACGGCTCCTCAGCTCCTGCGCCAGGTGCCTCTTTAAGCACTGTGTAAGGGCGCCAGCTGCCCCAGTGGGAGGCACTGGGAGCAGTGAGAGACCCACGTGGGTCCCAGCTCACCTGGGAGGGCTCCAGCCCACCCCTGCAGTTTCCAGTTTGTGCTTCCTCTCCCCTACGTCTTGTCCATCTTTCTTTCTAATCACCAGTCCTGCTGATTTGGGGCTGCAGCATCCAACACAGAAGCAGTAGCTGTATATAAACTCTTCAGTGTGATCTCTCAATTGTCTCAGGTCAAATCCCACATTCTATGCCATTCATTTACTACTGCCTATATGTCAAGTGTAACAACACTATAACTTATATTACAGTGTCCTTGTTTTATTGGTGAGGAAACTTGAGAGCCGAGAAGACTGACTCTATCGAGGTTCCACATTTAGTCAGTGGTGAAAACATGGAGCTTGAACAACATCAACCTTCCTTTAAAAAACCCTCTCTCCTTCCATCCGGCCAGTCTAAGAAATAAAGGAGGGGTAGAACATTTCTAAATGAATGACCTTGACAAATGACTCCACACTGTATTCTAAAAAGCTCTTTTCAAGACAGCACTTAATGATGTTTTAGAGGTAAGAGGCACAACAGTTAAAGATAAGACTTACCTGCTCTTCACAGATATGAAATAAGAAGAGACTCAGTCTTCTGTTTCTATTACTGCATAATGCCTCTGAGACACCAGCATTTGGGGGCAGCAAATGGCCTGAAAGTTTAGAAGGGGCCTTAACAAATCCATCAACACTCAGCTACTCAGGACCACGGCACAGCGACCAGGGCGCTCATGACTGTGCCTGTGCCTCGGCCGACGCCCTGGCTTCCCTTCCCCACCTCTCACCCCAGGGGCACGGCTTCTAGGCCTCTCCCACAGCGGCTGACACCGACATTAACAACGGCAGCCACATTCTCTGTACACATGGACTGTGGCAACAGACCAAGATAGGACCAACCTTGCTTTTTACTTGCTGGTATTGTTCAAAGCAGCAGCAAAACCAGAAAGGCGGCAAAGAAAATGTATTAGGTTGTCTGGGTGAACAATCTTATGTGTCCCTATCTCTGCGTCTACTACAGCATATGAAGTCCTGAGGTACAGAGATCAAATCTATGAATTACTTTCCAAAAAGGCAAGAATGATAGAATATCATCAATGGAAGGGAATTTTTCTTCAGGTCACTTAATCCATTCCAAGTGAATGAATCCATTCTAAAACTAACCAAGTAGTCAACCATGCTCTTCTTTCACCCTTCAAATACCACACCACCATTAACCAACTCAAAAGGAAGCCCTTGTTATCTTCTGAGAGCCAAGAGCTAAAAGCTAGAGGCACTCCTTGTTTTGAGCTAGACTATACCTGCTTGTGATTATTTTGCATCATCCAGAATATCTCCAACTATCATAGGCCATATTTATTGTTTAATGCATGTTCTATAGTTATAATAATGGCAACAATAATAAGACTGATATGAAAGCAGCTATTTTGTACACCAGTTTGTTCCATCAGTAAAAAATTTTTAGATCAATTACTGATAACACAATTGATTATTGCTTTTGCCATAACTTTTTTCACTTTATACCATAGTAGCACTATGGTTCAATTAGCTAAAAAGGTAGTAATTATCTTATTATATTTATCTATCGTATTCGTAGTCATTTTGAAAATCCTCTTTTCCTTGATTCCACAGAAAAACTATTTACTTGAACAAAGTTTTATTTTTAAAGTTATAGTAAATGTAGGATATGTGGGAATTTATCTTATAAAAATAAGCTTCAGGATGAAGCCCACTTTAAAATCACAATTTTATTATTTGAGAAAAGAATGAAATTTTGAAATAGAATTTCTTCACCAAAACTTGGGAATAGTTTCTATAGAAATTGCCAATTAACTCTTGCATATTGTCTTCAAGTTTCTGAAGACCTCAGTGCAAGATGGACTCTGATACAAGTTAGGGCCCCTTTAAGAGTTGGAGAGATCAAGTCACAAATAGTTCTTACTGTATTTTAGATTGCACAGTCATCTGCGAAAAACAGAAGGGAGGGCTTGTGGTGGCCATTCTTCTGCTTTGTACCTAGAGCATAGTCTCTGCAGGAATGCCTTGTATTTCACCTCATCAGAGTCTGTCTCCACTATGAGAAAACAGATAGTGCAGATACTGACACTATAAACGATCTCAAGAAAAATATTACAGACAGGGCTGACATGTTGAAGCAAAGAGTTTATCAGGATTAAGAGCTGATTCATCAGGGAGTTCCCTGGTGGTCCAGTGGTTAGGACTCTGCACTTCCACTGCAGGGGGTCCTGGCCAGGAAACAACAGCCAAAAACACCTGATTCATCAGTTTCATTTCTCAGTAACTGGGTTAGTACTTGTCCTTTAAATAAATCTGATCCTAGGATGACTGTGTTCTGATCAGTTATAGGTAAAATATATTCAATAAGAAAATTAAGATGGGATTGTTTCTTTCAGATAAAAGAGTAGAAAAGTCCTAGAGGGAACAGGCTAGAAATGATAGGAAGCTAAGTTTGATAATTCAACTTTATCTGGCAGTACTCTATGGGAAAAAACACAATTTAGTGGGATTCAATAAACAGTTTTCTTAAATTAAACTATTTGTTAGAATTAAGCTGTGCTCTGGGTTTTTAAATCAAAATGAATATGCTGTGGTAATTGAGGATATGAGAAAAAATAAATTAACACTCTTGGAACATAGTTAATGTGTCTGAATTTATGCCAATACCTGTTTGTGAGAGGGAACAGTATTCTAGTAGATGAAAGCTGCCAATTATGTTTTAATAGGTTCATGTACAATGATAGTAGAATTATAATACTGATTTTCTTCTGAATACTCCAATTTGCACTGTTTTCCTCCAATAATTTCTGCTTCAGTGACTGTATATTGATCTTCACTATGTATTATTTGTTCTTAAATTAAATACTCTATTTCTAAAGTCATAGGGGTGGGGAGAGGAGTACACATACGAAAGAATAATCCAAATTCTGGTGAAACCACATACTTTTCATCAGTATGCTATTTCATTTTCAGAATAATTCCTGTGGCTTTTTTGCCTTGAACGTTCAGGAATTGGCTGCCCAATGCATTTATATTTATTCACCTCGCTTTCCTTCATATTTGATCTTTGTTTCTTGCCTTTAGTCATTTCACGGCTAATTAAATCCCTCTACCTTCTAAGTGAGAAGAAGAAAGACAAAATAACGTAAGCTATTGTAGTAATGTCAAAGGAGAAAAAAAAAAGTAGAAAGGGACTAAACTGTTTCCCCAGCGTCAGTGCCAGTTGACCCCAGGTCTGTCTGCTTTCTCAGCACTGCCCCTGGGAATGAAAAACCCTTGACACGCAGCCCAGCTCAGAGATGAAGTCACATGTGCCAAGCCTGGCTGCGCGTGTGAGACGCACACGGACGCACCATGTCTCAGGGCTGCCGACAGTCCGGCCTCCCCAGTACAAGAAAGCCATGGACAGAGCGTGCTTACTGGGCACTCCCTTCTTTCCCTCCAATCTCTTCTAAGGAATACAGCTCTGCCTTCTTTTCCTGATGGATAATCTGTACCTGGATGGTCTAGAGCCTTCCGTACCCTTGCTCCCATGTGGACAGATTTCCAACAGCATGCTCAGTCGGTTCCCCATCACATTCTCACCTGCTTCCTTCTCCTAGGGCCTAGAATTTACATATGTAACATCAGACACTGTTTCAGAGAAGACGACCATTAGGAAATCTGCACCATCTATTTACAAGTATTTCCCACCTAGGACTCCCCACAAGCACCCTGCGGCTGGTGTACATACACGACTTAGTGACTAAACCACCACCACACCAAAACGGGTTCGTTTGCCCTACACAGAGCAAGGCGGGTGCTGAGACGCTGAGGTTTGCAGCAGAGAAGAGGTTTACTCTCAAGGTGGCCAAGTGAGGAGAGGAGACAGGAGAACAAATCTCAAATCTGCCTCCTCCAAGGCAAGGGGCTAGGGATATTTATGGGACAAAGCTGTGCGTCGTCCGCCACTCCAGCTGTGTCCGACTCTTTGCAAGCTCAAAGGATTGTGGCCCGTCAGGCTCCTCTGCCCATGGGATTTTCCCGGCCAGAATACTGGAGTGGATTGCCATGCCCTCCTCCAGGGGATCTTGCCGACCAAGAGACTGAATCTATGTCCCCTGCACGGCAGGCAGATTCTTTACCGTCTGAGTCACCAGGAAAGCCCATAGGATAAGGCTGAGGGGTGGGGAGTTGGGGAAAAGGGACTGGAGATAAGAAAAAGATGAGGTAACCATTATACTGGGCAGGTGCTTCTGAGCTATGTGTCTCTTCATGGACACATGTTCAGAAAATGGCAGCGTCCCCAGGCACTGAGGGTGGAGTATGGGGCCCTCTGATGTCAGAAGGTCATCAATTGCACACTCATGATTGCCCAGCTGGAGGGTCAGTGGTCCCGACTAGTCTTAAACAGCTCAAGCTCAAATTGAACATAGCTGACTCCAACTCCCTGAAAACAACTCAGGCAAACATCTTATTCTTTAGGTGATGTGAGGCTTGGAAGACATGAAAACTTTTTGTAGCAACGATTACAGTGAGCGTGATCGATGAAGGCAGTTTTCGGGTTTCACAGATCTAACTGATGATTAGCCTCAGTTTCACTAGAATACGGTTCTCGTCACCCTTCCCTCAAGGACAATGTTCTGGAGACTTTGCCACTTTATTAAAGGCAACACAGCCTCGGGTTTGTCCATAATTACCCCCTGCCCGTTCCTGGTGCTCTCCACACCCCTCAGCAGCCAACATTCAAAGTCCTAGAACAGCTTACATATTTTAGGTTGATTTAATGTCATCTTTTTGTTCCTGGTTTCTATTCCAGATCATCAAGATGTGACAGCAGTTATAGTAGTAGCTGAGAACTGATGTTAGGTTTCTCTATAGTAAGTTTCTTTTTAGCAAGGTTGGTAAAATATGCAATCAAACTAGGTACAAAATATTGATCCAGCCTCTCTTTGACGAGTATGAAGAACACCTAGAGGTATTCCAAAGAATTAACCGAGCACAGCTTTGTTTTACTTGGTCCTGTCACAAGGAAATTGGGGATCCTTTTCCTAAAAATTACATAAGGTCACTCCGTCTTATTCATTGCTGTGTTCCTGGTACCCATCAGAGTACATTGCCATAGTGAGTTTCTATAAACATTAGTTGAATTAAAAAAAAAAAGGATGAATACAGGATCTCGTGCCTGAATTAAGTTATCAAAAATAACTGAATAAACATCACTTATGGGCAAATAATGAAAAAACAGTGAGGTGCTACCTAAACAAGCAATATAAAAGTTAAAAGAGAGAATAGGATATAGTGAAGAACACAGAAAAAAGTAAACTGATAATTTAGAACTAGTTCAGCCTTAAACCTGGGGGAAGGTTTAGCATTAGATAGAGACAAAGGCATTCCTGGCACAGGGAACAGAATACAGGAATATTTGCGTGTGCATAAGAGCATGGACCAATGAGAAGAAACGCTCTGTTGGGAGAGGGAAACGCGTGGGAAACACAGATAGCAGGTGGACTGAAGACAGAACATGCAGATCATTTTAAAACTCAGTCTAAGGAGCACTTGAAAAAGCACCAGGTCTGGTCTGAGTGAGATGTTTTTTGTATGTCTGGACATTAACTTCCTCTCTATTTCAGTAAGTTTACTTTTCCAAAAGATGCAGATTTCTTTCTCATGCTCTAGGTTAAACATAAGACCCCACAATCGGCAGGGGCAATAAAGAGTTTAAGAGCGCATGGTAAACCGGGTAAAGAGAGTCACAGTCAAGTGGAAGACACAGTGACCAGAACAATGATATCAAATGTTATCAACGTTATCAAATGCTGGTTCTCCAAATTATCACCAAAGCAGCTACTGATAAGAAAAAGCACAGTTAATCCCTTGCCACGGTAAGCGAAGACACTAGGTCAGCAGAGCCTTAATAATGTCCTGATGCTGCTGCTGCTGCTGAATCACGTCAGTCGTGGCCGACTCCGTGCAACCCCAGAGACAGCAGTCCACCAGGCTCTGCCGCCCCTGGGATTCTCCAGACAAGAACACTGGAGTGGGTTGCCATTGCCCTCTCCAATGCATGAAAGTGAAAAGTGAAAGTGAAGTTGCTCAGTCGTGTCCGACTCTTCATGACCCATGGACTGCAGCCTACCAGGCTCCTCCGTCCATGGGCGTTTCCTGGCAAGAATACTGGGGTGGGTGCCATTGCCTTCTCCATAATAATGTCCTAGGGAAGGACAAAGTCGGGATACTTACCAAAATTTTGAAGTCCGGTTTAAAGCAGGTCTTACAACGTGGAAGCCTGATTACAATTGGGCAGGAACCATGATGTAATACTTTCAGACTAGTAATAGTTGAAGACATAGCAATGCAAGACTTCTGAGGTGAAATTCAAAGAGTCTGGAGTAAACTGTCCACAGATGTTTCCTATTAGAGAGTTGATGGAACTCCTTGGAAGTCCTTGGAGTGAAAAGTAAAATTATTTACAGCTCATATCATCCAGGGAAAGAGCCTCATGACATACTTAAGTTAGATCAAAGACGGTGGGATAATGAAGTCATGTTAATGTACTAGTGAGCTGCATAGATGGCTTCAATTCTGAGCGTACACGCATGCAAAGGACACAGGAAGCAGAACCAAAGAAGAGTTCTGAGCTCTGCTCAGTAGATTCAAAAAAGTCTTCAAAGAAGAGGTGGCCTCTGCGCCATGAGCTAAAAAAAATTGAGCAGTTTGATCTGTGTACAAAAGGAAAAAACAATTCAAGGAAAGGGCATAATGTTGTATAAGAAAAAGGGTGAAAGAATGTGTCTTTCACCATAGATTCTACAAGCAGAATCCATCACTGTTGTTCTAACATACAAATTGATGTCCTTCTACTGTGTTTACTGTAATTACTCAGAGTATTTTGTTGGGAAAGAAATTTTTGCATAAGGATGATGTTTTAAACTATTGCTGAAACTACTTTCATGTTTTACGATGAGCTTAAAAACAAATATGGTTTGGGGATGCAAACTTAAAATCATGTGGTATTTTTTAAAATATTCTTTAATAAACAAATTGTTAAAACACATAGAAAGTCATTCCCACCTAAAGAGAGTAAAAGAGAAAGGAAGTGTGGAGCTGCCAGCAGGGGTTGTAGTTTCTCTGATGCAGTGCAAGAGCATTTCAATTCCTCCAGGAAAAAGGGGAAAATATTCTGTACTCATGAAAGCCAGAGTGGAGGCCATTTAGCTCTCTCCTGCATGTCAGGGAACTTTCAGTAAACTAACTTAGAAATAAACCCAAAGAGATTATGATCACTGTGCATTACAAAAAAAGGGATGGCCATAAGGAGATTCAATCAGAAAATAAACTTTAAAATCAAAAACATGCTTTGATGCAAAAACACTGGGAAACCAATCAGTGTTTGATCTCTTAGTAGCCTCTCCTAGAAAGCACCTTATCCCTCTGATGCCTTTGTGCGATAACGGTCAGGGCACCCCTCCGTGGCCCTTCATGAGTTGGTCAGACCCAGGTCCCCCAGTCAGTGATGAGCACAGCTCTGATTCAACAAGCTGCAAACCTGCAAACTCCACACCTGAGAGCCCAGACATTCAAAACAACCAGCTAATTAAACCTGGAGCAGCAAGCTATCATCATCCGAGATTCATGGGCATCCAACAAGCAGAACTAGCAACACGGCACTCAGCAACAGCTGTCACCTGCTATAATGTTCTTTAATTATCTTAAAATCTCTAAGAACTGACAAATGGGTGACAAAATGCAATTTTCTGTGTCAGGAAGCGAGAGAGAAGCCCGTGTTGCTTTGATGAGAGGAAATACTGTAAACCATCTCTCTCGGCTCTCACTGGGGAGAGGGCACCGTCGTCACTCAGTTCTGGTCTGTAAACACACTCATTGTTATTGTTGTTGATGTGTAGTCACTCGGTCATGTCTGACTCTTTTGCGACCCCATGGATTGTAGCCCACCAGCCTCCTCTGTCCATGGGATTTCCCAGGCAAAGTACTGGAGTGGGTAGCCATTTCCTCCTCCAGGGGATCTTTCTAACCCAGGAATCAAACCCTCATATGCTGCATTGGCAGGTGGATTCTTTACCACTGAGCCAATCAGGAAAGCCCATATAACACACTCATTACAGGACTCGTGGAGGGACATGTTTCCTTCTTTATAAAGACTGAAGAAGAGAAGCCAGGATGGGCACTGGGCTATGACAAGCCATCCCCCATAGGCTCAACACGTCTTTCAAATTCAGCCCCAGCTCCAGGGCTAGCCCCACTGTGGTGCTCGTGTCCCGTGGATATGCATTCCTGGAATGGACCACTAGCAAAGCCAATCCAAGTTACCTGGGATCATGTCACGCCCATTCCCACATGCCCATTGGCATGGCCAAAAAAATTTTTTTAATAATTTTTAAAATGATAAAATAAAATAAATTAGTATCAATTTAGTAAACATTCAGTGAACATTTCTGCTCACTACAGTATAATCATTTAAATTTTCTATTTTAAATTATTTTAAGCAATTATCATATTATTTTAAATTTCTATTACTAGTTAAATTAGTCTGTTTTTATGCTCTTTGAGATACAAGTTCTCTGGGAACAAGGACAAGATCTGTTAAGTGATTTTTTTCATGTTACTTTGATAATCAACATTTTGTATTTGGTCATTTTAATAGTCAACTGTTCTCTTCAAGACCGTTTAGTCAAATTCATTAATTTTTTCCTCCTCTATTTTCAATCTTATTATCCACTCCATCAATGCTTCTCACTTTATCATTTCAGAGCCCACAGGTGAATGCATCTTAGTGTACAGTACAAGATTAGACCTGTTAATTGACACGGTACCTGAAATGGACATGCCACTAACCTAAAGAGATAAGAGGAGATCATTGCTTTCTCCAATCAACTTCCACTAAAAATGCAGGTAAGGGCATGAAGCTGATCCAAAAGAAGATACAGCACTAGAATGCTGCCCAAGTTATGACCAAATCATCTATACCCCCAATTTACCTATTTTGCTTAAAGGAGAAAAAACTTCCAGTGAAAAACATATTCATTATATATATTTAATACAACTGGGGGAATATTAACTCTAGAAGGAACCACTGTTTATCTCTGAAAAATGAAAGTGAAGCTACAAGAAAGAGCGAATTACAACAACCCTGATTCCCAAAGAAACAAACTCCAGCTTCCAAGCATGGACATTTAAATTACACATCACAGATGCTTTGGTGCCTTTCAAAATAGAATAAATAAAGAGGAATGTGACAAGGATCATTCTCCTCTCTCCCCATCTCTGCAAGGGTGCCCTTCAGTGGAACTTGGCCAGGAACACAGATACCCCAGGCAATCCTGATAATCTAACAAGGCTGAAGAAAGATGATGTATTATAGATATAAAAAATATTCTTTACCGTGTCAAGTCAGTCTCAAAAGACTGAATTTTGTTTTCTATTGTAATGCATTCTTATTTGTGAAATAATATCAAAAACTGAAAAGCACTTCACAGTTTACCAAATATTTCCATAGACCTTCTTTAGCACTGATAGCATCTAGACAGAGATAATGGGCTGACCAACACAGATCCGTGCTCCTCATTCATAATGCAAAGTTGGTGGAAAGAGGTGGCCCTGGTTGGGACCATGTGATGGAATGTGAGCCAAAGTGATGTCTGCCATTTCTGGGCTCAGAAATTGAGTACTGGGTGTTCAATCCTTTATGCTCTGACCTTTCACTACACAGCCAACTAAAGGCAAAGGATCCAGTAAAAGACACTAAAGGCATCTTAAGAGATGGAGAGGGTCACATCATAACAGGAGATTCACACAGATCTGGGATGTAAGCAGGAAATTATCGAGATTTGCAGAATTTTTCTTGTTTTATTAGCTGGTGAAAACAACACACTGCCAAAAGAAGTGACAATGCAGGTGCCAGTCAGGGCCTAGTTCACATCAGGCGTTCAACAAATGTTGGATAGATGGATCTGTCTGTCCATCATCTGGATGATGAGTGGATGGATGAATGGCAGGTAGATGGACAAATGGCAGCCCCATTATATTCTAACCTATTAAGTCTGGAAATACAACACTTGGTAGTGATGTCAGTTTCTAACACATGTGACTGGGCTGATGACTATTTTAAAGAAACATGGCTGACCTGTAAAACTGTAATATACTTTTGAGAGGAATATCAGAAAAATTGTAAATGGCACTAATTAGAGACTAAACCAAATAAGGTCTCAAAATATCTCCAGACTAGTAACCACGGTTTTCCCAAATAATTCAGAAGAAATGGGGATTAGGGTACTAATCCATAGGTTTAAGAGCATTGGGCTTTGAGAATAGGAAGATGGTAATTCAGATGAAGGTTGCACCACATACTAACTGTGTGACTCCAACTGAATCCCTTACCCTCCCTAAGCTTCACCTCTCACACTGTAAAATGGTAATGAAACAGGAACATCGAAGTAGAAAGTTGAGCATGGTGTCTGGCACATAGAAGACACTCAATACATGCTAGGCTGTTATTCTTGAGAGTGACTCTATACACTGTTACTGCTAATTAAAATATATTCAAGTTATCCTGTCACAATGGCAGGTAATTTCACAGATATTAAACCACACAAATTAAAGGATTCCTCCAATTTTAAGCATAGTTAAAAGACAGTCAATAACTAACTCATACTGCAGAACTGGAAGCTTTTCAAGTGTGGCTATCAGTGGCTGCTGTAAGATAATTGCTGAGCTCTTCTTACAGATTTAACTTGTCAATCCAGTGGTTGCTAGCCGTTTCTGAATATCAGGGTCTGCATTCATGACATTCTTGTTCACACTCATTTCTCTCCAAACATGCTTCCCTGTGTTCCTATCACCATCTTCCAGACAAGCCATAATTTCTGCTTTTGAGCATTTTCTTGGACCTCCCCAGTTTTGTGAACCACCTTCCTCCTATTCTTTAATCTCCTGGGCAAACATCAGACTCAAGGTCACGCTGATAAAGCCTCCTGCAAACTTTAAATACTTGGCAAATGTCAAGGCTCTTAGCTCTCTCCATATACTTATACCACAATGGAGATCTCCTCTCTTCAGAATCCTAGAACACATATAATCCACATAAAACAAAGTATTTACTCCTACACTCTTATATATTGATATTTAATTATTTTACTTTTTTTGTCAATTTCTTGACAGCCTTAGTACCCTCATCTGTGAAATGAGGGCATTGTATTAAAGCTCTCCTGGTTTCTTCTTACTCCCAAATTTTTACTATCTCCTGAGGCATTTTGCCTGTGAAGACCAATGCATTAAGCAAAGATGGGTACATTTTAGCTTAGCCACTATGTAAAGAGTTAAGAGAAAAGATGTGTGCACGTTCAGTTGCTCAGTCATGTCTGACTCTTTGCGACCCCACGGACTGTAGCCCACCAGGCTCCTCTGTCCATGGGATTTCCCAGGCAAGAATACTGGAATGGGTTGACATTTCCTTCTCCAGGGGATCTTCCCAACCCAGGGATCAAACCTGCATCTCCTGCACTGGCAGGCAGATTCTTTACCACTGAGCCACCTGGGAATCCCAAGAGAAAAGTGATAAGCCATCCTTAACAAAATTCAACCAAGGTCAAGTCTAAAGTGAACCTTTTTAGTGTACATCAGCATATAGAACAACATTCACAAAGATTTTCTCTCGACAGATTTAGCTCTAAGGTTAAGAAAATTCATGGCATTCCTCCCCCCTTATTTTTGTGAAATTGAAAAGCAACATAAGGCCAGGCAGCCTGATAGAACCTTTCTTTTGCCTTCAGGAGAGAGTGCTCTCTTTTCAAAGGCTTTCTCAAATGCTCCGGGATTTCTGCTGCCCTCACTTACAAAAACCGACTCAGGCATAATTCCACTTTCTTCTTTCCTCATGCTCAAATTGATTCACCATGAAACAAGTAAGATGTAGCTTTTAGGGTCCCTTATTTGAGAGAATTCTAGCAATTTGTCCAAGTGGTCCAATGTTGCACAATTTGCAAATGTAAGATACTTTATTCATAATTAAATGACTGTGGTCTCTTTTCACTCTTTTTCCTCCTTTTACTGCCCTTTGCTGAAGTGGTAGTGTTGTGACCCGGGCACATGTGAAGACAAGGTAAAAAGATGTCAGTTTATGAGACATAGTTGGGAACACAGTCAGCTCTTGTTTAGTCAGATGTTTTCACATGGTTCACCATCGCTTCCATAAAGTAAAGCTGTACTAGCTTGTCCAGTAAGTGGCAAAGCTAGGATTCAAACCTAAGTGTGTCTGATTCTAATGCTACCATATCATCTTATTTACTCCTATCACCTTCTTCGGGATCTATTAACAAGTCTTTGATTCCTTAATTTAAGTATGATGCTCGATGCTCAGCCACTTGCCAGCATCTTGTACCTCCACCTTTCAATCTGGTGCCAACAGACCACTAACAGCTACCACTCTCCTACCTGTATAAACAGCTCTATCCTTGTTGAACTCTTTCTCTTTTACAGATTGTAATTTGGTTTATCTTTCCCAAGCTATAATAGTTTTGACCAGTCACATTTATGTGAATTCTTACTAATTTTTTCCTAAACTGACATAAAGCATTGGCATCAATGAAGATAATACATAATTCATATTATACCACTACTACAAAGGCCGCAATGAAAAACTGGGTTACGATTGTTGTCAAATTTAAGAGTTGTCCACTGAAAAAATCTAGAGACAAAGATCAACCCAGCAGTACTGAAGACCACTAGCACCCAGATTTTGCTCTCTAAATGTAAGTAAATATAATTTTTTAGTTTAAAAATTAGAGCACCTTAGGAAAAATTACAGGTTAGGGCAGGAACTATCCAAAACCAGATCTTTTGTCATACCTGCAAGCAAGAAAGATTTCTGACATCGCAGTGGTCCCTCCCCTGCTGCTTACCCAAAATTTCACTGTGATTTCAGTTACTCCCATGGTCAACTGCAGTCCAAAAATATTAAGTGGAAAATTACAGAAACAAACAATTCACAAGTTTTAAATTGTGTGATGTTCTGAGTAGCCTGGTGAGACCTTGTACCATCCCGCTCATGAATCACCTTCTTTGTCCAGCATATTCCCCCCTACGTTAATCACTTAGTAGCCATCTGGGTTATCAGATCAACTGTTTCAGTACTGCAGTGTCTATGTTCAAGTAACCCTTTATTTTACTTCTTATTGGCCCCAAAGCACAATAGTAGTAGTGCTAGAAATTCAGATATGCCAGAGACACTGCCAAGTGCTTCTTTAAGTGAAAAGGTGTCTCAAGTTAATGAGGAAAGAAAAAATGCTATGCTGAGGTTGCTAAGACCTATGGTAAGAATGAATCTTATATCTGTGAAAGTGTGAAGAAGGAACAAGAAATCTGTGCTACTTCTGCTATTGCACCTCACAGTGCAAAAGTTATGGCCACAATGTGTAACAAGTGCTTAGTTAAGATGGAAAAGGCATTAAATTCACACAGTTAGATAGTTTGAGAGAGAGAGAAACCATATTCACATAACTTTCATTATATTATATTGTTTTGATGTTCTATTAATATTTTAGTATCAGTTTTTGTCATTAATCACTTATTGTGCCTAATTTACCAGTTAAGCTTTATCATAGGTATGTATGTATAGGAAAAAAACATAGTATATGGATATACAACTCCATATTACTCATGGTTTCAGGTAAACAATAAGGGCCTTAGAAAGTATTCCATGGATAAGGAGGGACTTCTATATTGAGGCTATATCACAAGAACAGAGGAGTCAATTTGAAGAGGCTTCAACTGACCAAAGTATTGATAAGAATAAAAACACATAAAAATGCTAAAATTCATGAGTTTTAAATATTGCTAAAACAAAAAATGAAACCTTCACTAGTCACGTTTTTAAAATGCTCAGGGGACTTCTCTGGTGGTCCACGGTTGAGAACACACCTGCCAACAGAGGGGACATGAGTTCGATCCCTAGTCCAGAAGGATTCCACGTGCCACAGACATCCCCCGTGCACCACAACCACCAAGCCTGCTGTGCCCCAACCACTGAGCCCACACACCCTAGAGCCAAGCTCTGCAAGAGGAGAAGCCACTGCAATGAGAGGCCCACACTATGATGGAAAGTAGCCCCTGACTGCCACCACTAGAGAAAGCGTGCACACAGCAAAGACCGAGTGCAGCCAAAAGCAAAATTAATTAAAAAAACAAAGAATAGGAAGACTGATAAGATTTTTTAAAAGACACTACAGGATCAACTCATTTTTCTGATAGCTGGTAAATAAAGCAAATAAATTAAATATTCGAGCTGCTTTCTAAAAATCATCTATAGACAGGGTAACCAGATACTTTATTAGGAAAATTGTCTCTCTATGGAATCACTCCAAGAACTATAAGCGGGAATGATTGAATAGCAACATTTGCAAACTCCTAATGAAGACAGGCAGTGGTCATGAATGGCTTCAAGCAGTTCCAAAGAAAGACAACTAGACACCTTGTACCTTATGACAAAAATGCATAACACCATTTATGACAGTAAAGTGTCTGCCTGCAATGCAGGAAACCTGGCTTCAGTCCCTGGGTTGGGAAGATCCTCTGGAGAAGGAAATGGCAACCCACTCCAGTACTCTTGCTTGGAAAATTCCTTGGATGGAGGAGCCTGGTAGGCTACAGTCCAGGGGTCGCAAAGAGTCGGACACAACAGAGCGACTTTCCTTTCCTTTCCTTTTGCCAATAAAATCAAATCTAAATCAGATCAAGCCTCTGGGCATAATTATCAGTATTCTGAGAAGAGAGTACACAGAGGAACATAGTTTCTGACATCTTTAAAATACGATTAGGAAAATCTAAATAATAATGACAATACATAAGTGTATGTTTTTACAGCACTTTTTTTTACACTTTTATAATCAGCAAAAAATAAAAATGTTTTGGAACTATAAACAGGCAGTATAACAAATAAAGAAACTTAGCTTACTTGTGAAACTATTATTACCTTAACAAAAAGATTCTCTCCTTGACAAGATTATTCACCAAAAGACACCTTGGAGAATGAACTGAATTGGTGCATTTATACTTAGTCACAGCTCCTTGACTTATGGTCCTACATACAGAGAAATTCAAGAATGAAGTTTTAAAGGCTACACAGTCAATGGAAGACCCAATTGTAGTAAGTAAAAAGTGTTTTTAAATTTATATCACTGAAAATATTATACGTTGAAAGAAAACTTATACATTTGCAAAGCTCTCATTTAAATTTTATCATTTCTGCTGTTGTTGAGTAAGTAAGTTTTGTCCAACTCTTTGCGACTCCATGGACTGCAGCATGCCAGGCTCCTCTGTCCTTAACTGTCTCTCAGTTTGCTCAGATTCATGTCCATTGAGTCAGTAATGCTATCTAACCATCTCATCCTCTGTCATCCCTTTCTCCTTTTGCCTTCAATCTTTCCCAGCATCCAGGTCTCTTCCAGTGAGTTGACTCTTCACATCAGGTGGCCAAAGTACTAGAGCTTCAGTTTCAGCATCAGTCCTTCCAATGAATATCCAGGGTTGATTTCCTTTAGGATTAACTGGTTTGATCTCCCTGCAGTCCAAGGGACTCTCAAGAGTCTTTTCCAGCACCACAATTTGAAAGTATCAATTCTTCAGCCCTCTTTATGGTCTAACTCCCACATCCATACTTGACTATTAGAAAAACCATAGCTTTGACTATACAGACCTTTGTTGGCAAAGTGATGTCTCTGCTTTCAATAAGCTGCCTAGGTTTGTCATAGCTTTCCTTCCAAGGAGCAAGCATCTTTTAATTTCATGGCTGCAGTCACCATCTGCAGTGATTTTGGAGCCCAAGAAAATAAAATCTGTCACTGCTTCCACTTTTTCCCCTTCTATTTGCCATGAAGTGATGGTACTGGATGCCGTAATCTTAGTGTTTTGTTTTTTTTTTTTAATGCTGAGTTTCAAGCCAGCTTTTTCACTCACCTCTTTCACCTTCATCAAGAGTCTCTTTAGTTTCTCTTCACTCTCTGCCATTAGGGTGGTATCATCTGCATATATGAGGGTGTTGATACACACTTGCTTAAAATCAGGGCCAGATGTATCTGTGCTAGCCCAGCTTCCTGCAGGTCTCTTCAGAGTGCAAGTCACCACGTGCGTCGTCAGGGAGAACTCACCTTCGTCTGCACAAGGAAGCAGCACCAAAGAGCCAAGGCAACAGACCTGAGGCTAAGGCAGGAGACCGGAAGTCGCAGGCGAGATGTAAGTACGCGCCACACGTGCTGACTACGTTAGGGCCTTTTGTTTTTTATTTTTTTATTATTTTTATTTTTACGTTATTTTGCTTTACAGTACTGTATTGGTTTGGCCATACATACATTGACATGAATCTGCCACGGGTGTACATGAGTTCCCAATCCTGAGCCCCCCTCCCACCTCGCACCCCATATCATCTCTCTGGATCTTCCCTGTGCACTAGCCCCAAGCATCCTGTATCCTGTTTTTTATTCTATTCATTCTATTTTATTGTTTAACTCTGCTTTGCATAACCAAAAAAAGATACCTTTGTAGGTCTTTGGCACCCTCTTTTGGACAACATGATTATTTCAAAACTGAACTTTGTTTCAATAAAAAGGATTTCTGAGTATGTTGAAGGCAAATTGAAATCAGATACATATTTTTATGTACTTTTGTTTTTATAATGAATAGACTTTACTTTCAGGGTGGTTTTAGGTTTGTAGAAAAATCGAGTAGATAATACACAGTCCCTATATGCCCCCGTTCCCACACAGTGTCCCGTTATTAACAGTTTGCATGAGTGTGGTATATTTAAGTTATCAAAACAATATTAGCACATGATTACTAACTAAAACTATAGTTTACAATAAAGTTGTACATTTCTATCAATTTTTATAAATTTTATATATCCACTGTCATAGTATCATATAGTTTTACTGCCTTAAAAGTCCCTGTGCTTTATCCTTCCTCCTCTCCACTCGACCCCTGTAACCACTGATCTTTTTACTGTCTCTATAGTTTTCTGTGTCTCTGTACTTTTCCAGAATGACATATAATGGATAATAAAACATGTATCCTTTTCAGACTGCTTTCTTTCACTTAGCAGTATGCACTTAAGAGTCTTCCATTTTTGGTTTTCGTAGTTCATTTCTTCTTGTCACTGAATAATATTCCATTGTATGGATGTGCCAAAGTTTATTCATTTTCTACTGATGACATCTTGATTGCTTCCAGTTTGGGCAATTATGAATAAAACTGCCATAAACATTTCTGTGTAGGTTTTTTGCGTGTGTTTGCAGAGTTTTCAGCTCATTTGGGTAAATGCCAAGGAGTTTGATTGCTGGATTATATGGTAAGATAATGTTTAGCTTTGTAAGAAACTGCCAAATTGTCTTCCAAAGTGACTGTACCATTTTGCATTTGCACCAGCAAGGCAAGGAGTTTGATTGCTGGGTTACATGGTAAGATAATGTTTAACTTTGTAAGAAATTGCCAAATTGTCTTCCAAAGTGATTTTAACATTTTGCATTCTCACCAGCAACAAATGAGTTTCTGTTGTTCTGCATTCTCACCAGCTTTTGTATTGTGGGGTTTTTCGGGATTTTAACCATGCATATTTAGGACAAATTCTACTTGGTTATGATGAGCAATTTTTATTCATTATTGGATTCACTTTGCTAATATTTTGTTGAGGAATTTTGCATGTATGTTCAGAAGAGATATTGGTCTCTGATTTTTCTTTATAATGTCATTAATCTGGTCTGGAGGTTGAGTATAATTTGAGCTCCATTGGGTATGTTAGAAAGTGTTCCCTCTGCTTCTATTTCCTAGACGAGGGTGCAGAGAATTAGTGGCATTTCTTCTTTAAATGTTTGGCAAAACTTACCAGTGAAATAATTTAGAACCACTGCTTTCATTTTTGGAATTTTATTTATCAGTGATTTATCAGTGATTCAAAATCCTTAATAGATATAGCTCTATTCAGATTATTTCTTTTTGTTTGAGTTTTGATGTCCAGTTGGTCCATTTTACCTGTTATCAAATTTGTGGGAATAGACTTATACATAATATTCCTTTATTATCCTTTTATTGTCCATGAGATCAGTAGTGATCAGTTCTATTCATTTTTTACTTCATGCATTCTGATGCTCTGTTGTTAGGAATATGCATATTAAGGGTCACTTTCACTTTGCACTTTCATGCATTGAAGAAGGAAATGGCAACCCACTCCAGTGTTCTTGCCTGGAGAATCCCAGGAACGGGGGAGCCTCGTAGGCTGCCGTCTATGGGGTTGCACAGAGTCAGACACAACTGAAGCGACTTAGCAGCAGCAGCAAAGACCTCTTGGAGAATCAACTCTGTTTTAATTATGTAATATCTCCTTTTATTCCTGATAATTTTCCTTGTTCTGAAGTCAGTTCAGTTCAGTTCAGTTCAGTCACTCAGTCGTGTCCGACTCTTTGCAACCCCGTGAATCACAGCACGCCAGGCCTTCCTGTTCATCACCATCTCCCAGAGTTCACTCAGACTCACACCCATCGAGTCTGTGATGCCATCCAGCTATCTCATCCTCAGTCGTCCCCTTCTCCTCCTGCCCCTAATCCCTCCCACCATCAGAGTCTTTCCCAATGAGTCAACTCTTCACATGAGGTAGCCAAAGTACTGGAGTTTCAGCTTTAGCATCATTCCTTCCAAACAAATCCCAGGGTTGATCTCCTTCAGAATGGACTGGTTGGATCTCCTTGCAGTCCAAGGGACTCTCAAGAGTCTGAAGTCTGATTTGCTTAAAATTAACATAATTACTCCAGTTTTGTTTTGATGGATGTTAAGATGGTATATCCCTAGAGGAGGGAATGGCAACCCACTCCAGTATTCTTGCCAGGAAAATCCCGTTGATAAGAGGAGCCTGTTGCGCTACATTCCATGGGGTCACAAAGAGTCAGACACGACTGAGTGAGTACAGCGTAGCGCAGCATGATTGTGTAACTTTCTACATCCTTTTACTGTTCATTTACCTGCATCTTTATATTTTAAGGGCTTTACAGACACTAGATAGATCTGAGTCCTGTTTTTTAATCCACTTTGATAATCCCTGTCATTTAATTGTTATATGTTATATGTAAACCATTCACATTTGAAGTTTTATGTGGATAGGTGGATTAAAATCTACCATCTTTCTATTTCTTGCACTTTTTTTATTCCTTTGTTTAAACTTTCCCTTTTATTTAGTTTGAAAATATTTTTTTGCTAGAATCAATAGATTCAATAGAATCTTATTCAATTCAATCGAAAGGATTCATAGATTTCATATTCATAGTCCTAATCCCCAGAATCTCAGAACCTGACTCTATTTGGAAACAGGGTCTTTAAAGAGGTAATTAAATTAAAATGAGGTCATTGTGGTAGTCCCTAATCCAATATGATGGGTGTCCTTTTAATAACAGGAAGTTACAGAGAGAAAGCAAGGTAAAGACACAGGGAGAAGACAGTCATATACAAGCCAAGGAGTTAAGTCTTGGGAGACACTAATCCCACAGACACTCTGATCTCAGATTTTCAGCTTCCAGAATTGTGAGAAAATAAATTTCTGCCACTTAAGCCATCCAGTCTATGGCACTTTGTGTGACTGACCTAGCAAATTAATATAATCACCAATCAGCATTAAAGCTTTTTTAATATAAATTTATTTACTTTAATTGGAGGTTAACTACGTTACAATATTGATTTGGTTTTGCTTACATCAATATGAATTTGCCACAGGTATACACATGTTCCAAAACAAGTGCTTTCAATTTGCATTCATATATCTACATTTCAGCCCCAAATTTTTATTTTGAAACCATTATTTTCTCTTTGACTACTATACAGAACCCATTCTTGAGGTTATTTGATACAGTAATGAACAGGGAAAGTTAGAAATTTAGTTATAACATAGGTTTCACATAGCTCAAACTGCTGGCTGCTTTCTGGTGACTAGATATTTTTATAATCCTCAAATAATTACAAGGCAAAAAATCAAGTCCATGAGAATACCTGTAGGGCTGTGCATGGGTGAGCCTTATGGCATGGCATGTTCAAAGTCTCCCAGGGACTGAGCCAAATGCCCACACAAATGGGAAATCATGTAGGCTGCGTGATAAGACTCAGGATTCTATTGAGTATTTCTGTTAGAGCTCTTATCTGCAGTCTGAAGACTTCAACTCTCCTCTGGACTCAACTACCAATTTAGAAGAAGCCAGGCAATTCATTTCACTTTACAAGGGGTGCTCACGTGTTTTCTCATGTATGAAACAAAAGGATCAATCTGCTAGCCAATCTCTAAAGCTCTCAATGGCTCCCAAATTTTCTGAATCATAAAAGTAGGAGATGACATCCAATAAGAAGCTCCATGGTGGTGACCTTACAAGAAGTTTGAGTCAGTCTTTCCATGGCATCCACATGACTGGACAAGTGTGTATGAAAAAACTAAAGGCAAAGCAGTCATCCCACTGTAATGTAAGTCATGCCATTGAGGTAAGGTCAGTAAAAACGTCAACATGACAACCTCTGAAAATTACTACTTCATCAAAGTAACAGAAGAAAAGCTAGCAAAATTTGTCAAAATCAACTTTTTCAGACCTAAAGGTGTTAACCAGACTTGTAATCACCCAAGGAGCATTTATTCGAGAAAAATGGCTGCATTTAGTCATTAAAGCAGCAAGTTCTGTGGTGTTTTAACTTTCCCTAGTACCATCCACACTGCCCATCTCAACAGTAGCTTGGAAACCACGAGTTTTCTAGATGGAGCAAAGCATCATGAAATACAACCCACAGAATGGGAGAAAACATCTGCAAATCATATATCTAATAAGGATATAGCATCCAGAATACAGAAAGAACTCTTACCATTCATAATGATAAACAAATGACCCAAATTTTAAAAATGGGAAAAGATTCAAATAGACATTTCTATAAATAGATACTCCAATGGCAGAGAGTGAAGAGGAACTAAAGAGCCTCTTGATGAGGCTGAAAGAGGTGAATAAAAAAGCTGACTCAAAACTCAACATTAAAAAAACTAAGATCATGGCTACCAGTCCCATCACTTCATGGCAAATAGAAGGGAAAGAATAGAAGCAGTGACAGATTTTATTTTCTTGGGCTCCTAATTCACTGTAGATGATGACTGCAGCCATGAAATTAAGATGCTTGTTCCTTGGAAGAAAAGCTAAGACAAACCTAGACAGTGTATTAAAAAGCCTCTACTAACAAAGGTCCACATAGTCAAAGCTATAGTTTTTCTAGTTGTCATGTATGGATGTGACAGTTGGGCCATAACGAAGACTGAGTGCCCAAGAATTAATGCTTTTGATCTGTGGTGTTGGAGAAGACTCTTGAGAGTCCCTTGAACAGTAAGAAGATAAAAATCAGTCAATCCTAAAGGAAATCAACCCTGAATATTCACTGGAAGGACTGATGCTGAAGTTGAAGCTCCAATACCTGGGCCACCTGATGTGAAGAGTCAACTCACTGGAAAAGACCCTCATGCAGGGAAAGATGGAGGGCAAGAGAAAGAGGGTGACAGAGAATGAGATGGCTGGATGGCTTCACTGACTCAATGGACGTGAGTCTGAGCAAACTCCCAGAAATAGTGGAGGATAGAGGGGACTGGCATGCTGCAGTCCATGGGGTTACAAAGAGTTGGACACAACTTAGCTGCTGGCTCAGCTGGTAAAGAATCTGCCTGTAATGTGGGAGACCTGGATTTGATCCGTAGGTTGGGTAGATCCCCTGCAGAAGAGAACAGGTACCCACTCCAATATTCTGCCCTGGAGAATTCCATGGGACTGTATAATCCATGGGGTCACAAAGAGTCAGACATGACTGAGCACCTTTCACTTCACTTAGCAACTGAACAACAACAACACAGATAGACAGATACATAGGTAGGATGGACAGGTAGATAGATAGACAGGGCAAATAAGCACCTGAATGAATGCTCATCCTTCATTAGAGAAATAAAAAATCAAAACTATGATGAGATACCACCTCACACACACTGAAATGGTTATAACTTTTAAAATTTGAAATAACAAATATTGACAAGGATGTGGGGAAATTGGGTCTTTATGTATTGCTGATGGAAGTGGAAAACAGCACAGCTGTTGTGGGAAACAGTTTTGCTATTCCTCAAAAAAGTTATAAGAAGTTACTGTATGATAGCAATTTCACGCCTAGGTGTATATACTCAAGAGAAATGAAAACAAATGTTCATAGCAGCATTATTTATAACAACCAAGAAATGGAAACAAATGGTCATCAACTTACGAAAGGATAGATAAAATGTGGTATGAGTAGCTATACGTGAAATATGATTCAGTTAAAGGGAGTGAAGTACTGATACTTGCCGCTGAATCTTGAAAAGTTTTTGCTAACTGAAAGTAGTCAGACACCACAGAGCACACATTACATGTCATTTTACATGAAAAGTCCAGAATAAGCAAATCCATAGAGACAGAAAGTACATTAGTAGTCTCATCTTTTCTGGATTAATGGAATATTCTGGAGTTAGTCCTGATAGTTGCACAATCTTATCAGTGGACTCAAAACATCTGAAATGTACACTTTAAAATGACCAATTTTATAGTATGCTAATTACATATCAACAACAACAATGAAGCAAGACACAATTAAGTCAAATATTGCTGAAAGGCTGGCCTTAAACATGGGGCGAACAATCTACACCAACAAGAATGAACAGGACACCAGCACTGTGGCTTCTCTGCGTTTGACACATATTCTCAGTCTTTTCAAAGTCCAATAGTGTTGCCAATAAGGCATTTTCATTTTAAGCTTCATAATAAGCTGGTTCATTGTTACCATTATTCCTTGCCTGACATGTGATTTTATTTTATCTCCACAACAAAGTAATTCTTGATAGATCACAGTAATTTCAATCCGTGAGGATCTTTCAACTGTAGGAGTGAATTAGAAAGATATTTTTATATTGCCTATTTGAGATAACAGGTCCTAGCACCACGCTTCAGGCAAAATACATCAAAAGAATGAACTGAAGGTTAAGTTTCCTTTTAGATCACAATTTTTATAACATCACAACATTCTTGCCTAAAAGCAATCCGAATTATTCAACTGCAAGATAGTCTATATTCACCTCATTCAGCCTCAGGGAAAGAACAAAGTCAGTAGCTGGAGACACTTCTGAGGTGGAGGCACATTCATCTTCTCATTGTGCCCTCCTAAGTCATCAACGCCTGAATTCAACATCAACACACTAGAGAGAAAATGCAAGTAAAAGCTTCCTGAAAAGCTTTCTATTATGTTGTATTTGCAAAGGTAATCCTCACATGGAAAGAAGTCATTAGAAATTCAAGTCATGAAATTTAAATTCCATGTTCAACAATTATTACCATTTTATCCTACCCAAATCAGTCAATTAAATATAACTATCTCTCCAAATTAGCGTTAGATAGCACTTAATCCCACTTTGATAAAAAAAAATTTACTTTATGTATATTCTTGTTTCTATGAAAGAAAAAGTTCCTTGCTATGATTATAAATCTTAGAGAATTGAAAGATTCAAGGCTCTTTGCCTTAAATGCTGTTTATCACAGAGCAAGATTCGTATTCAGTTACAGGTGGATCCATGGGGGTCTTTCCCCACAGGGGTTTATTTACTGAACTATCCAGAGATATTCACTATGAGGTGATTTCATGTATCATTATTCATGAGCAACTTTGGTGTAACAAGTTTGTATTTAATCAGGTCTTTCTTGGTTTCAGTCTCTTTTGCATAAGACCTGACCTTTGACACACACAGAGCCCACTGGGGTTGTGCAGGACTGTGGTCCTGCTTAACAAATGCTTCTTTTCTTAATCTTTATTGAGACATAATGGATATACAAAAAATCATCACATGTAATGTATACATCTTGATAAGTTTGGACATATACTTACACCTGTTACACCAAAGCTCTAAACGTATCCAAAATTTTCCTTGTATTCTTCTGTGAGTTTCTTGTTCATTTGTTGTTGGTTTGGGAGGGGTTAGAACATTTAATAGGAGATGGACCCTCTTAATATTTTAATGTATATGCACAATAATGTATTATTAACCATAGATACTCTTTAAATAAATGTTTTCTGATATTGATGATGACAACAATGGACATGACATCAGGGAATATTACCCTCATTCATTCACTCACATAATCAATGATTTTGTATTGATCACTCAATTTGTGCCATGGCCTGTCTTGGCACTGTTGACAGGATGATAAAGAAGGAAAACACAACCCCTGACCTCATTCAGCTTTACACTTTAGTGAGAGGAGAAAGAAAATACACTAGCCTGAGTGAATAAGATCACTTCAAATACTTACAAGTGCTGTGGGGAAAGTACGGCTCCTGAGACAGGAAGTGATAGGACAGAACAATTCACAAAGTGTGCTGAAGTGACGAGAGAGGAGTCAGCTCACCAGGCCATCCTGCCCCTGCAAAGACCACTGGAGCTCCACTACAGGGAACACTGGGGCAACATGAAATGTCCCAACAGAAGATGTTTGATGGCCAGGTGAGGAATCAGCGCACCAGTAAGAACACCCAACTCATCAGTTTTACACTGGGATCTGCTTCAAAAAGACTCCCATTAGAGAGAATTTAGGACCATTAGCACACATGTAGCTCTGTCTGGTTTCAGCTTCAGAAGGTGTCCACTGAAAGACTAGCCACCATTCCGATACGTTACACTGAGAAAAACCACATTTCCAACTTTATCTGGAAGACAATTCAAGAACTGTGAATCCTGAAGAATCCCACTGAACCGTTGACAAACCATCCTACTGAGAAGTAAGAAGTAGGATGTAATTTTCCAATCAACAAATTAACAAGGTCAAAATGCAATTTGGGCAGGGAAAGGTATCTGTTAATGATCAGGTATAAATTATCAACAATCATTCCTTTAAAGACACCCGTTTTAATACTTCATATGATATTGAGATGAGCCTCTGAATGTATGCAATATTTTTCATATAGCTGATGCAATTACTTATACACAGTAATTTACAAATTCATACAAGAACGGTATCTGCAAAGGTGAAGCAGGAGGTGTGAGGCTCCCTACTACACTTGGGAAACTCTTGGCTGAAGAAGCCACATCCATCTGAAGGGCTAGCAGATGGGCGAAGACATGGAGAGATGGGGCCAGATCAAGTCCCCTCAGGCATCTTCCGCAGTGCAGTGTCAGATAACATAGGCCAAATACTTCAGTTCATCTTTGTTCTCTGTCCTAGTCCATCTGAACTGCTGTAACAATAATACCACAGACTGAGTTACTTACAATTTGACAGAAATTTCTTTCTCACAGTTCTAGGAACCGAAAGTCTAAGATCAAGGTGCCCTAATGACTGGGTTCGGGTGAAGGCCCTCTTCGTGGTTGCAGACTGCCAACTTCTCACTATGTCCTCAGAGTTAAGGCACCTGGTCCTTTCTCAGGTGTTGGCTTGAGAATCAGCTACAAAGTTTTCTTTTCGAGATAATTGTAATCCATCTTCACTTGTAATACCAGAACTTCTCAGAACGTGATTGCTCTTTTTAATGTCTGTGCTTTGTTAATTCACAAGGGCCAAAATGAAATACATAGTTTTTGAACTGGACTATAACTTCCGGACACGACTGAAGCGACTTAGTAGTAGTAGTAGTAGAACTATTTATCTCAGTCTTAATTGAGTCCAATTCTTTTTTTTTAATTATTCCCAGGATTTTATTTACTTATTTGTGGCTGCACTGGGTCTTCACGGCTGAGCGCAGCTTTCTCTGGTTGAAGTGAAGGGGAGTTTCTCTCCAGTTGCGATGCACGGGCTTCTCACTGCAGAGGCCTCTCCTGGTGCAGAGCACAGGCTCTAGGGCTCAAGGGCTTCAGTAGCTGCAGCTTGCAGACTTAGCTGCCCTGAAGCGTGTGGAATCCCAGACCAGGGATCAAAGGAGTATCCCGTTCACTGGTAGGAGGATTCTCAACCACTGAGCACCACAGAAGTCCCGAGTCACGTTTGGTGAGTGCTGGGTTCCTGCCTACATGCTGTCGTCTTTGCACGCTGCAGTTTGAGCCGCCTGACCTGGAAAGCCTATGAAAGGGCACAGGACTCCCAAGTTGCACAGAATGACAGGGGACAAATAGAATAGCATATCTCCGTTAGCATTTACTTTATATGAAAGGTAAGAAAGGACTTCGACCTCTACTATCTGCTTGGGAGAGGACTCTTGCTCAGTTCATACACAAAATGGTCATGCTGAATGTGCAGCGTGCCAGGCTTAAAGAAATAGTGGAATTTCACCAAGACAGTCACGTTTTCTGAAGTGAACAAGAGAATGCCAAGACTAAAATGCCTTCGATTCCATTTAAATTAGCCTCATTATGACATAAAACAGTGATCTAATCAGACCTGACATATAATCTGCAAAAGATTCTCAGTTGTCAGTTCTACTCCATCATTAGCATGAGAGTCACAGTTCTGTGTGCATTTTGTAACCTACAGAGTATATCTGGATAGGATGTACTAGCTATATCGGTAAAATTCACAGATAACTAGATATAAATATATTGGATGTTTACTAAACCAATATTTTATTACACAGGCTGTACAAAAGAGTTTGGAGACTCTAGTCTAAAACACCATTTTAATCATATCAATCACTTAATTGAAAGCCATTTAATCTCCACTAGCTAAAAGCTATAGTCCAAATTCTTATTGCAGCAAATCTGGTGCTTCACAAAGTGGCCCCAACTCCCTTTTTTAAAATTGTTATTTCCTGCCACTCTTCTCATGGACTCACTCAGTAACTGCTCCCTGATCTTGTCATGATATTTTGTGTACCTCTTTCCTTCTACTTTATGTCATATTTAGAATTTTGAGGATGGACGGTTATTTGCCCCTTTCTCAAGTGGAAATTTCCCAGACACCTTTTGAATCTCGATGGATAGTCATCTACTCTGTGATGCCTCCCAGACACCCCCTGACAGTTACAAAGCGTGTTCCTTATGCTGTCTTTTGGGGTCCACATCTGTGTCCCCTCACCAAAGACAGGAGCCCTCGGAGGCACGAGATGCATCTCATCATTCTTCTCTGTGAGGGCCTTATATATCAGACAAGAATGAATGCTAACCAATGCCTCATAAACACACATAAATCAATCCATCTAAAGGTTGAAAATAACCCTACCTACTGTGTCATTCCTGTTGAGTCTTAGTGAGGAGAATCACTAAATCTATATATAGCATGTATTATTTTAGGCAAAATATTTTTATAAATTTTACACTGGAGCTAAGAAATACCATCATGACAGATACAGGAATACAGTAAAGCAAATCAGACTGGGTTATCCAAATTGATACCAAATATATTATTTTATGTATCTCTTAACCTAGAAATACTGTCTCTGCTGTATAACATTGCCATCTAGTGGTCAACTTCAAAACACTAACTCAAAATAAGACTTCACTGTTTCAAAGTAAGTACATAAATAGGACCTTAGCTTCTGGCCATGATAGAATAATAAGAAACAAACTTTCCCTTCCATCAAGGAAAAAAAAAAAGACAAAACACATAATGTTTACAAAGCACTGAACAACAGGCAATAGAGGACAGTGGTTCTGTGAGACAGGAAACAAGCAAGGCCAACCCTACAATCTCCCCAGATTGTTGACTTGAAAGAGACTGCAGGACATGGGGAGGGGAGGCTAGTGGACTCATTATGGATCATGTACGAATATTTGCTCATCAGCTGTAAAAAACATGCCGCACTAATGCAAGATGTTAATTATAGTAGCAACTATATGCTATAAATAACATAAAACAAAAACGATGTCTTTATAAGAACTCTGTGCTCTGTTTTTCTGTAAACCTGAGAGTGCTCTGCAGAGGGTGTGCGGGCAAGGCTCGCAGAGCACTGAAGATCCCCGGCTGAGACATTTGCAGCAGCTCAGAGCACGCTTCTTGAAGGGCTCTGTGATGCAGTGGGTACAATCCGTGTCCCCTTAACGATCTCTGAGAGCCCTCTCTGCTGCTCTCCCAGCCTCTCCCCACCCCAGGTCATGTAGTTCACAGTCAGCCTCCTTCATGAGGCGGGAGAGTACCCTTCCGCACATTTTCCTCCACAGGAAACCAGGGGCCCGGAAGCTCTCTCTTGGCCCCACGCCGTGCTGTTCTGGGGAAGGAGTGATGTGGGCAAAGTCAAGCTATTCCTCTTATCCACATTCCAATGCGTTCAAACTTTTTTTCCCTCCAACAGTGTGGGGAGCTAACTTCTCCTCTGGAAACTCAGACTTCCACGAAGGCTCTCTTATCAATGTCTTTTAGAGGCTGCCTGGTCTGAGGCAGAAAAGGGCTGGAGCCCGTTCACAGGCCACCGCAGGGTCCACGATCAGGACCAAGGTCTGTGTGCCTGTCACCCAGTGTTCAGGGGGGTGAGACTCCTCCTGGACCCCTTGGCATACAGTGCTACATCCCACAGATCTCACAGAGACAATTTGTGGATGGATGCCAAATTTTTGTTGCTGGGGTGGGGGAGTGAAAAAAGCAAGTGACATCTTACGCTGCCATGCTGCCGACATCCTGCAGACATGTTGATTGCAAGGCGGGGAAGGATGCTACTGACATCTAGTGGCTAGAGAAGCTGCTAAGCAATCCTACACCATCTAGGATGCCTCCCACAAAGAATGACCCTGTACAAAATGCCAACAGAGCCAAGCTTAAGAAACCCTGATGACTAATACCGCTTTGAAGAGGAAGAACAAATTTTGAGGATTTAAACCATCTGATTTCAAGACTTAATATTATAAAGCCACGATGGCCAAAACCATGCAGCCGGTGTACAGACAGACAAATAGATCAATGGGACAGATTAGTGATGGCAGAAACAGACTTATACATATAAATTGGTTTTCCACCAAGGTCCCAGATCATTCGATGGGAAAAGGATAATCTTTCAACAAATGATATTGAAACAATAAAATATATGTGTAAAACTCTACCCTTAATCTCACACCATAGACAAAAATTATGTTGTGTCCTAAACCAACTTTAGAAGCTTAATCTGTAAAATTCTAGGAGAAAACATAAGCATAAATTTTAGCGATTACCTTGCTAGAGAAAGGTCTCCAGTAGAATGTCTATGCATTGTGAGGGAAGAAGCTAGGGGCTGGCAGGGAGGTCCCCACCAGCCCAGGGCCCTAAGCACCCCACATGAAGGCTACAGCAGGGCAACCCCACTTGGCCACCAATGCAGCACAGGCTGGGGCCCATGCTCCCACGCCCCACACCCAAGGCCTGTGTTTGTTCATCTTTGGAAAAGGTGGGGGTGTGAGCCAGGCTAGCATCCTTGGCACTTGCACTCATGGTGTGACATCGGCACAACTGTATTCTTGGTACACGGTCACTCACCCTTGGCTAAGCGTTTGGGTGTACCTGGATTTGGCACTGAGTGCAGGCGGCTGCGAGCCAATGGCACACTGAGCGCGGCCAAGAGGAGCTACCCCGCATCCAAGGTCAGGGGCAGTAGCCAGGAAGATCAACCCGAGGAACAGTGGCTGTGCAGGCACAGGAGGGCCTAGAGGAGCTATCTCACGTTGAAGGTCAGGAATGGTGGCAGTAAGAAGATACCCCTCATCCAAGGTAAGGAGCAGCAGCTGTGTTTTGCTGGAGCAGCCGTGAAGACATACCCCATGCCCAAGGTAAGAGAAACCCAAGTAAGATGGTAGGTGTTGCAAGAGGGCATCAGAGGACAGACACATTGAAACCATACTCACAGAAAACTAGTCAATCTATCACACTAGGACCACAGCCTTGTCTAACTCAATGAAACCAAGCCATGCCTGTGGGGCAACCCAAGACAGAAATGGTCTGGACCTAACAGAAGCAGAAGATATTAAGAAGAGGTGGCAAAAATACATGGAAGAATTGTACAAAAAAGATCTTCATGACCCAGATAATCATGATGATGTGATCACTAATCTAGAGCCAGACATCTTGGAATGTGAAGGCAAGTTGGCCTTAGAAAGCATCACTATGAACAAAGCTAGTGGAGGTGATGGAATTCCAGTTGAGCTATTTCAAATCCTGAGAGATGACGCTGTGAAAGTGCTGTATTCAATATGTCAGCAAATTTGGAAAACTCATCAGTGGCCACAGGACTGGAAAAAGTCAGTTTTCATTCCAGTCTCAAAAGAATGCTCAAACTACCGCACAACTGCACTCATCTCACATGCTAATAAAGTAATGCTCAAAATTCTCCAAGCCACACTTCAGCAAAACGTGAACCATGAACTCCCTGATGTTCAAGCTGGTTTTAGAAAAGGCAGAGGAACCAGAGATCAAATTGCCAGCATCCGCTGGATCATGGAAAAAGCAAGAGAGTTCCAGAAAAACATCTATTTCTGCTTTATTGACTATGACAAAGCCTTTGACTGTGTGGATCACAATAAACTGTGGAAAATTCTGAAAGAGATGGGAATACCAGACCACCAAACCTACCTCTTGAGAAATCTGTATGCAGGTTAGGAAGCAACAGTTAGAACTGGATATGGAACAACAGACTGGTTCCAAATAGGGAAAGGAGTACGTCAAGGCGGTATATTGTCACCCTGCTTATTTAACTTCTATGCAGAGTACATCATGAGAAACGCTGGACTGGAAGAAACACAAGCTGGAATCAAGACTGCCGGGAGAAATATCAATAACCTCAGATATGCAGATGCCCTTATGGCAGAAAGTGAAGACTAACTAAAAAGCCTCTTGATGAAAGTGAAAGAGGAGAGTGAAAAAGTTGGTTTAAAGCTCAACATTCAGAAAACGAAGATCATGACATCCGGTCCCATCACTTCATGGGAAATAGATGGGGAAACAGTGGAAACTGTGTCAGACTTTATTTCAAGGGGCTCCAAAATCACTGCAGGTGGTGACTGCAGCCATGAAATTAAAAGACATTTACCCCTTGGAAAAAAAAGTCATGACCAACCTAGATAGTATTCAAAAGCAGAGACATTACTTTTCCGACTAAGGTCCATCTAGTCAAGGCTATGGTTTTTCCTGTGGTCATGTATGGATATGACAGTTGGACTGTGAAGAAGGCTGAGCGCCAAAGAATTGATGCTTTTGAAGTGTGGTGTTGGAGAAGACTCTTGAGAGTCCCTTGGACGGCAAGGAGATCCAACCAGTTCATTCTGAAGATCAGCCCTAGGATTTCTTTGGAAGGAATGATGCTAAAGCTGAAACTCCAGTACTTTGGCCACCTCATGCAAAGAGCTGACGCATTGGAAAAGACTCTGAGGCTGGGAAGGATTGGGGGCAGGAGGAGAAGGGGACGACAGAGGATGAGATGGCTAGATGGCATCACTGACTTGATGGGTGTGAGTCTGAGTGAACTCCGGGAGATGGTGATGAACAGGGAGGCCTGGCGTGCTGTGATTCATGGGGTCGCAAAGAGTCGGACATGACTGGGCAACTGAACTGAACTGAGCTGAACTGACTGTACGTGGATTTGCACCTCCCAGGCCTGGCACCAGCTCAGTCCAGCAAAGCAGCCAGATCAGACTTCTGGAGTACATGACCAGCCCTGGCTCTACACAAAGCCATGTCCCATGTAAAGACAAAGCATATTTCAGTGTGGAGATGGTGGGCACCAGGGATGGCAAGAGAGCTTGAGTTTATGATCTATCCTGGGCCAGGCCCTGATGGTGCTCACACCCGCCTTACTCTCACAGAGGCCTGAAGGCCCCTCTCCCAAGGAGCAACAGGGTCTGCAAAAGTTAGAAATGAAAGGAGATAAAGGACTAAGTGTCAGGAAATACTGGACATGAGGGTTCTTACTGCAGTTATTAGTGACCTGCAGACTTTTCCACAGACCACTAACAGCTCCATGTGGGAATGTGATAGGGCTGTAATTCTTAGACACGGTCCGTAACCTTGGACTATTTCGTGTGACTCTTAGATGTCCTTCCTTGTTATTCTGTTTGTAGATGGTGTAATGACAGTATTTTGTGGCTACCCATAAGACCACCAAAATGATCAGAAACACAAAATTTTCTCTTTTTTTAAATGACCTAGTTTTATTTTTCCTCTTCTGTTTTCATTGCTAGTGTTTAAGTAAGGGCAAAACTTTGGTTATTTCTGTTTAACAAGAGCCCATAATGTGAACACTAAGAGGGAATTTACATGAGTGAATTCACAACTAGAAAGATTTGGAAAGCAAAGTTTATTTAAATGTAATGAGTTACAACACTAACATGTTTAACAAAATTAACTTTTGATTTAAGAAAAAGTAGGTTAAGAAACATTTTACATGGTGCAGCATCACTTTCTTCAGCACTCATGGTGTGTGGTTTTATACTGACAGCCTCTGGGAGCTCTGCCACCCTTCACCCTCAGCACCGAGCTCTGGGCCTGGATGAGCAGCTCAGAGTGGGTGCATTCGTCCAGATGCAGCCTTCTTAGGGGGCAATGCTCTCTACCCACCCTCCATCAGCATCATAACCCAGATTAACATCTCACAAGGAAGCCTTTCAAGAAACATGTTTCTGTTAAGTTTGGTGTAGAAGAAAAAAAGTCATCAAAATATGTAAGAGGTTCACCGAACTCAGACTTAACCCTAAAGCTCAAGCTAAACTCCCCAGGACACTCCTTAAGACACAACTTTAATCTTAACACTGAAATGTGCCCTAGGTGGGCACCCAACCAGATAACAGGTCAAACCCAGCACTTTTCAGCCAGGCCAGCCCATGGCAAGAAGATGACTGAAGGAGGATTTTGTTCAGGGTCCTGATCCCTTTCTCTCTGAGCATTGACTGATTTATCTGAAGTGTCCCTTGATATCAGATTTGCCTGGGTAATCTCATGGTGTCCAGGACAAGCTCGACTCAGTCAGTTCAGTTCAATCGCTCAGTCATGTCCGACTCTTTGTGACCCCATGAATCGCAGCATGCCAGGCCGCCCTGTTCATCACCATCTCTCGGTGTTCACTCAGACTCACGTCCATCGAGTCCGTGATGCCATCCAGCCATCTCATTCTCGGTCGTCCCCTTCTCCTCCTGCCCCCAATCCCTCCCAGCATCAGAGTTTTTTCCAATGAGTCAACTCTTTGCATGAGGTGGCTGAAGTACTGGAGTTTCAGCTTTAGCATCATTCCTTCCAAAGAAATCCCAAGGCTGATCTACTTTAGAATGGACGGGTTGGATCTCCTTGCTGTCCAAGGGACTCTCAAGAGTTTTCTCCAACACCACACTTGAAAAGCATCAATTCTTCGGTGCTCAGCCTTCTTCACAGTCCAACTCTCACATCCATACATGACTACTGGAAAAACCAAAGCCTCGACTAGATGGACCTTTGTTGGCAAAGTAATGTCTCTGCTTTTCAATATGCTATCTAGGTTGGTCATGACTTTTTTCCAAGGAGTAAGCGTCTTTTAATTTCATGGCCGCAGTCACCATCTGCAGTGATTTGCCCAACTCAGGTCCAGGCAAATTACCTCCTAGCAAATACCTGTCTCTCAGCACATTATTCTGGGCACTATGCCCACCAATCTGTTTTTCATCCTTTATCTTTTATTTGCAATCATATGTTTCCTTATGTGCCGCACTGTACTGTGCTTAGTCGCCCAGTCATGTCCACTCTTTGCAACCCCATGGACTGTAGCCTGCCAGTCTCTTCTGTCCATGAGATTCCCCAGATAAGAATTGTGGAGTAGGTAGCCATTCGCTTCTCGAGGGGTTCTTCCCAATCTAGGGATCAAACCCAGGTCTCCCACATTGCAGGCAGATTCTTTACCATCTGAGTCACTGGGGAATTATAACTTTATTTTTATTTCTCTTGATATAATAGGCATAAGTTTATGAATTTTGAATTATGGTTGAATCCAACTTAAGGATGTCTGAGAACTGGATCTGGCATGGAAAGGCATGTAGGAAGTGAATAAATAATTGCATTAACCATGGAACCTCAAGACAAAATCTGGAATATGCATTTCAGCAGAAAGCTTTCTCTTTTTTTCCCAAACTATGTCCCATGTCATTAGCATCCCAGTCATGGCAGCTTAACCAATTCCTGGGAAAATGTTGCTAGTGTGTCATGATTATACACATATGAGCCATTCTGAAAAGGACCCCAGGATTGAATGAGAAGAAACAATATATTTCATATGTGCTCAGTTTCATTGTATTTAATAACATTTCTATTCTTGGGAATTTCACATTTTATTTGAATATTTTAATTAGAATATTAGAAATAAAATATGGAGAAGGATAAACTAGGAGTTTGGGATTAACATATATACATTCCTATGTATAAAATAGATAACCAACA
>SJYC01082221.1:0-24747 GCA_006408675.1 Madoqua kirkii | reverse complement strand
TTTTTTTTTTTTTTTTTGCTATGCCGGGCTGTTGGTAGGATCTTAGTTCCCCAAATAGGGATTGAAGTTGAGCCCTTGGCAGTGAGGGGACAGAATCCTTACACTGGAACACCAAGGAACCCCCATGTCTCCAGTTTAGAATGACTTTAGGTATAAGCCTTAAAGTAAAAATATAAAATAATCGTTGTATCTACAGACTTTCAATCTGAACTAAACATAAGTTGCATGCTCGCACAGTTTTTAATCTATAAACGTATCCTTCATACTTCTCCCCATTTTCTCTTCATCGGACAGTCTACAAAAAGAACCTCTGCAAGGCAAGATTATTTACAACCAGAGTCAAAAGCATCCGAGCATGGTTTGAATGCTCTTCACCCTGAGCAAGCAACCAGGAAACAGCTGGCTAAGGAAATTGGCATTCCAGAAATCTAAAATTGAGGTAAGTATCAGATATTTCATTATTCTGGTTCAAGGTAAAGGGAAAAAGTAGGCTTAGCACTGGCAGGCAATTACTGTATGTCAGGTATGTTTCCCAGAAGGTTTTTCCTGTTATATACTTAATATAAAAACAAGAGTTACCTCTTTTACCATGGAAGAAACTTTTATTACTTCTTTTACCAATTGATTGGGCATATTTACTATTGGAGGAAAGAATATACTGGAATATCTCTCCCAATAGAAGATAACTGAATCAGCTTTTTAATTAATTAATCTGGCTGCCTCGGGTCTTAGCTGCACACTCAGGCTCTTGCTTGCTACGCACAGGTTTCCCTAGCTGCAGTGTAGAGGCTTAGCTGGCCCCTGGCATGTGGGATCTGAGTTCCCTGACCAGAGACTGAACCTGTGTCCCCTGCATTGGAAGGTAGATTCTTAACCACTGGACTCCCAGGTTAGTCCCTAAGTCAACTTTTGAGATTTATCAATTTTAGATTTCTGGAATGCCAATTTCCTTAGCCAGCTGTTTCCTGGTTGCTTGCTCAGGGTGAAGAGCATTCAAACCATGCTCGGATGCTTTTGACTCTGGTTGTAAATAATCTTGCCTTGCAGAGGTTCTTTTTGTAGACTGTCCGATGAAGAGAAAATGGGGAGAAGTATGAAGGATACGTTTATAGATTAAAAACTGTGCGAGCATGCAACTTATGTTTAGTTCAGATTGAAAGTCTGTAGATACAACGATTATTTTATATTTTTACTTTAAGGCTTATACCTAAAGTCATTCTAAACTGGAGACATGGGGGTTCCTTGGTGTTCCAGTGTAAGGATTCTGTCCCCTCACCTGTCTCTTATACACATCTGAAAAACACACATGTAAATTCCCAATTCTCAGGCTAGTATTTTTTCCCCTAATATTAGAAATGTAACTGACATATAGGAGTATATGAAATAAAATCCTATATTGTATCATTTTGAATAAACTACTGATGTAAAAATAAAGTTGGATTTCTTCAGTCAGCAAAGAGCTATAAATAATACAAGAACACCAACTGAAACAGTATTGAAACCAATAAAGGTCAATTAAAAAAATGCTTTCAGGGGAGCAGGGGGGGAAGATGCTTTTAGAGAATGATTTTTTTATCAAAAATAGTTTCCAATTAATCACTATATATAAGGGCTATAAGGGCATCAGTCTGAGGAGACACTAGGAAGAAGAAAATTTCCTCTTTTCTTAATGTATTTGTTTTATGAACAGGAAACACTTTCTTCAAATCCCAGTAAAAAAGTACACTTTGGGGGAATATCTGAAGCTTCCTTGGTGGCTCAGACAGTAAAGAATCTGCTGATTCCTGGATTGGGAAGATCCTCTGGAGAAGGACACAGCTCCCCACTCCAGTATTCTTGCCTGGGGAATTCCATGGTGAGGAGCCTGGTAGGCTACGGTCCATGCAATCGAAGATTGGACACAACTGAGACACTTTCACTTTCAAGAGTGTCTAGTGACTGGCTGCACAAGAGGTACTGGGCCCGTCTGAACTGAGGTGGAGAACGGCAAGTCCAGGAAACAACATAGGATGAGCTTGTTTCAGCCACTGTGCTCAGTAACTTACTCATTAGTTTCCAGTTTCCACTTGTGCTTAAGATTTACTGGAAAATATTTTGATTAATTAAAGAACAGATATAACCTTTTAGAACAATGCCTGGGATATGAGTGATTCATCAAATATTGGTTATCATTTACACTCTACTCTTACCATGAATTATCAAATTATCAAAATAAAACACTCAGAAATTATTGGAACATACATTGCAATGCTGACTCCAGTAATGAGGAAACAAAATACAACTGGTTATATTCATGGTAATTTTAAAGCAAGATTCCGTGATGAAGATGAAGTAAGTAAGAGGAAGTGTGGATGAGTTACCCCTTCTCGTGACTGTGGCTAATTCTGTCTTACATAAATAAATCCCTTTCTAAGATATATTCCATACATATTATGTATTATCAAATGGCATTTCCAATGAAGAGTTGATGCAACATGAGGGAGAGAATGATTTCCTTTGAGAGAACAGTATTTCTTAAACCAGTGAAATTTACTTTGGATACCCTGAGGATGACCATACAGGAAATGCTAATTTGAGTTGACAGCAGATTGTGTACTGTCCTGAATTTTATGCTAATAATAGCATCATTCCCAGGATAATGCACTTTCTCTTAGGGATATTATCCCAAGAGCAACTGATCAACTAGTTTTGTTTAACTGCAATGATATTTGGAATAACAGTGATGAATGCATCACTGACAATTTAATTAGAAAATTCTTCTTTTTTCAGAAGTGTGACTTGGAATGCCAGATGTTTACCATCCCATGCTTTTGTCCTTGATTACTGTGATAATCTAGGTTAGTTACAGTTTTCCAGCCACCACTCAGGGACTGCCTTATGTGACTTTCATGTCTTCCTTCCCCGCTCAGATTTGGTTCAGAAACCACACAGCAAGATAGACAATTGGGGTTCAGCTCCTCCTTAGGAGAAGACCAGACCCAAGGCTAGAACCAGCCTTGGCCTTATACTCAAGGTGAGAACCCACCAGTCCAAATGCAGTTCACCAGTGGAATCCATTGAGAGAAGAATCTATTCTGCGTGTTGTACCCAAATTCACCACAGAGAATCCTTAGTTTTGGAGCCAATTACAGCTTGTTCTTTGTAACTGAGGGTCAACAACAGGTGGCTGGGACAGACAGGTTCTGAGCAAGCAAGGCTTTGGACTTTTTGGTCCTGCAGCTCTGAGCAGGGCAACAATCTCCTCTTCTGTCGTTTCAGGGGGATTCAGAGGAAGTAAGAGGTTAGCACTAACTTCTCAAGTTTGAGTTTCCAGCTTGAATGCAAAAATGTCCTAAAACCCTCCCTTTTGTCCCTGCGTTCTCTTTTAGAATACTTACCAAAAGAAGCCACACAAGACCAAACAGCCATCCAAAGATCTTAATCAAACATTCTAGTTCAAGCTTTCTAGAGGAACCAATACCTTGATATTGCCACCAGGAAAACACTAGCCAAACAGGCATTCGGAATTGAGAATTCAAGTAAGTTTGACGTCTATGGCAGCAAATATCCCTTCTGTTAAAGGATGTTACCCCCTGAGTGGTTGCTGGAAAACTGTAACTAACCTAGATTATCACAGTAATCAAGGACAAAAGCATGGGATGGTAAACATCTGGCATTCCAAGTCACACTCCTGAGAAAAGAAAGAATTTTCTAATTAAATTGTCAGTGATGCATTCATTCAGAACTAGCAGCAGCAGAACTGTAGATAATGTAAAAGTCAATGCCTATTTTGAGAGCACTCTGTTAGGTTCTCTAAAGCTTGGCAGTGTTGTCATTTTGGGCCAGATATTTCTTTCTTGGGAAGGGCAGTCTGTCCTGGCATAGTGTTCTTCAGCGTTCCTGACCTCTACCAACGAAATATCCTGCAGACTTCTCCTTTCCCCATGCTTAACAACCCCTCCTTCCCCCCCACAGAAGTCTACAGGCACAGTCAAACTGGGAAACAAAATCACCCTCATGAGTACCTTCTTCAACCTAAATTATGGGGAAAGTGGTTCATATATATTCAATGTTCATGACAAGGAAGCACATTCTTAGGTCTATCAGCAGAATGACACTCAAAAACACTTATGTTTATTAACCCTTCCTCAGATTTATACACGTTTATAAGATATGTATTCCTGTGCACACACTGATAAGAGGGAAAAAATGTCAGCCTGGTCAAGAGACCTTGCTCCCTGGCCCATTGCTATAATCGGAGGGTGGCCCCTAGAGCATATGCCTTTTCAGCCATTTCAATTCATCTAAGGTTGACTGCTGAAAGTGCTATGACCTAAATCTATGTTTGCATGTATGTATATGTATACACATACACACATGTACACATACAAACATACTGAACACATGAACCAGGGTAATTAATTTCGTACATTTATCTCCTGAGATTTGTGCCCACATAACAGGCCTTATTTCTTGCCTTATGATGTCCACGTCTCTGTTTTTCTCACAGAGATGTGGTTTCAGGACCCAAGATCTCCGTACCCTGGGGAGAGAAGTGAGCCTGTGAATTCCTTGCCAGATGGCCCAAATGTGTCCAGCAGCCTGAAATTGACCTGTGGACTCTCCCAAGCCAATCTCATCATCTTCCTTCCTCCAGTTCTTTCAGCAGGAACCAGTCATTTCTACCTGTTCTTCTCTCTTCCTACGTGTCCCTAGTGTGATCCAAGGTCGAAGTGTCATCATACAGCCTGTGAAGCTTTGCAGGGAGAACTCTCTCTCCACACTAACATCTGGGAATGATGTGCCTGTACCGCTGACTGTGGGAGGAGACCCAGATACTCAGGATCCTTTCTGGTCCCACTACCAAGAAGAACACCAGGACCACCGAGAACAGACTGACATGGGAATGCTACAGTTGGAAGACTATGCTCAGCCTCAACCTGAGCACACACAAAAAAACAACCGCCACAGGATCCAGGCCAGGTGGACGTATCTTTCGTTCTGCAGTGGTAGGATGAGTCAGCTGCCAGGCTGACTGTAGAGTGGAATCCTCAGAAGGGAACCATCAAAACAGACTGATGGCCACAGCACACGCAAGCTCGAGAATTATTTCATATCCTCATCCAGTCTCACCAGCAATATACAGAAACCTCAAGAAGACTTTAGGTCCACTCCTCCATCCACAGATTGTCAGTAAAAGGCACAAATTTTTTGAATCCTCATTCACAGGAAGAGGACCCTCCAGGACTCCAGCTGTGCCTCAGGGAATAAGATTTTCAGGCTCTTCTGAACACACCGCAAAGTTCACCAGGGCCTGAGCTTCTGGAGGAAGATGGCACTCTGAATTTGATCCAGGCCTCCTTTCTTTTGATGCAGATCTGAATTTAAAGAACAATGATTGTGAAGCCATCCTGCCAGGGGCAAGATTAAAGTGAGGAAAGGAAAAACCAAGTGGAAACCCAAATGGAGGTTATCTTATGGGCAATGGTTATCTTCTGTACTCCACTAAGGATTCTTTTCCAAGCTCCACTCTGCCACTGGAAGCACCACAGGACACATCTGCTGAATTCTTGTGGAAAAAAAGCATTTTGTTGACAAGTATGACCTCTGTGATGACCACGTCCTCCACCACCTGGAAAATCCACAAAGGGTAGCCTAACTCAGGCAAGAACAGGTCTCTGAGGGAAATCAGAACTTCTCTCCTTCCTAGCAACACAGGAAGGCAAACTTGAAATCTGTTATGTAAAAAAATGAAGGGATGCTGTACTTCTTGATTGAGTTCATAAAACTGAACTTTTCCCCAAAGCTCCAAGGGTTTAAATTAGGAACCAGACGCTACCTCAGTAACCATCATTAAGGGAATGATTAAATGGATTAGGACAAATCCTTCAATTCTGAGTAGTCTTCACTTAGAAGTGTATTTTTATTTAAAACGTACAAAAAATTGTAAGAAATTGTAACAGCAACACCATACATAATACTTCCACTTTTTAGGGTTAATATACTTGCATATGATTATATATGTCCATAAAACTTTCCCTCAGATAAATTTGTATGTTTATCAAAACTTGGTAAACCATTCTCACTGTCCATCTTCTCCCTTCTTTTGAAAAGGTAACTTCTAAAAATAGGTTCTGGTATATGTGGGTCTACTTTGGTAATAAAAATGTCTTTAAAAAGTATTACTTCAAAAAAAATATTACTTCTTTATTTCATCAATCTGTTTTCTGTTTTGTCATATCTGCTTTACTTTCCATATGAAGGCGTTGGAAGATCAGTACACATTCATCTAGTTTTACAGATACCACTTTGCACAAATAATAGTTGTGAGGTGGACATCCTTCTGGCATCTGGGTGTGCTACATGCAAGAGTTCTCTAGGTGTTCATACTGAAGCACAAGTGCCAGAATATTCCAGCACCAAGATTTATGGCCAAATTACACTCAGCACAAGTAACTTTTCCTAATATGAGCTGTATCTTCATTAACCACTACGGGATTAAAACTCTCATGTGTATGTACAGGTATTTGTGGCACAAATCTACCCAAAAAATCTGATATAATTATTTGACAGTGTTGATAACATGCCCAGTTTGATTTTTAGATTGTTACACCAGATGATTCTTATGTGGCCAGAGCTGAGAGCTCCTAGTATCTTTCCTGTAGACAGAGTTCTTCAACTTGTGAAAACAAGTCTGATGACTTGAGAAGGGAAGACTATACATTTGTATCTATAATCCTCTTCACTTATATGAACATCTGTATCTCCATGTTTATAGGTATTGCTCTACGCAAATACGTATCTATTGTTTACCTACACAGCCTCTATAGCTCCCCTCTATCCTCTATTTATATCTCTATATCTACACATGTATCTATAGCCTCTGGAGGGACACAGGATGACTTTCTCTAGAGAGAAAAAAGTAAATTTTCTCTTCTGAAGCAAGCAGTGAGGTTAAGTCCCTAGAGAAAAATGTAGGGAACAGTGTCTGACCAAGGGAGTCAGGCTGACCCGTTCAGAATCTCAAGTCTGATGTGCCTTTCATGAACTGGTGGATGTGGACTGAGCTCAACCAGTGGAGGGCTTAAAAGTTATCATGGTCAAGGCCTCCACAGCCTGAAAGCAGGGTTGAGAACATGGAGTCTGCAGGGTTTTGGACCTTGCAGGTGGCAAGTCCAGCGGACCTTGTTGGTGCCCAGGACTAGAGCATCTCATCGCCCGCCCCAGCAGTGCCTCCAGTAAAAGGCGTCTGCTCTCTTCCTAGAGGCTCCTTGGGTCCCAAGAAGCTGGGCCCTTAGATCTCAGATCCCTCTGGGCTGAAAACCTTTGGACTGAGGGGCTTCTGAGACAGGCTGCCCACAATAAGAGACTCTTGGAGGAAACCTTCCCTCTTCGGCTGTTGGAAGCTGTAGCAGCCACCTTTCAACCACAAGGGGAGTAGCTGACAGGACAAGCTAAGGATGGCAGGGCAGAAAACAAGAACCTTAAGGCCCCCTAACTCAAGACTTAATTATATATACAAAATATAAATCCCCTTACTTGTTGAAGTTCTTTAGAGTTAGGTTTTCTGTTATATGTAATAAACACCTGGCTTTTGATAAGCCAGGTGGGGTTATGATTTCAGCAAACAGCATTTGTCCAAAAGCAAGAGAGGATGAGCACAAAGCAAACAGCAGCATAAACTTTTAAAGCTGCAATCACTTAAATGGAATAGGGAACAGAGGAAAATAATACTAGGAATATTTCTTCACTGCTGCAGAGAAAGAGAAGACAGAATGTTTCTGCCACTATGGAAGCTGTGGAGGTTACTTAAGGCTGGAATAAGAAATCTCAAAAGCTGGAATAAGAGAAAGCCAGGAGGGAATAATGAGAAAGGCCCAGAACTCAAGAGCTTAATTAAATGAGTTAAGAAATAAAGTCTCCCAGAACACAAGCAGACAGCAAAGCCAAACTCATTAAGTCAAGGAAAGAAAAAGAATAAGAATCTAGCAGCTTAAGGCAAAAGTATCTCAGTATTAAGACTTAAAACAGTTGGTCTTTGGAACAAATACAGCTATAGTTCAATGCCATTAACTATTAAAATCCAAATCATTTTCTTTGCTTAGTTTTGTGCTTAAAATACTTCTGATAGTTTGTTTCCCCACATATATACCAGCCCAAGATATGAAATGATCTGAGAAATTACAAAACCAGATATTAGGAAATTACTGGTTTACAATGAGCACTAGAAGCTGTGTGTTTTGGTTTAAACATGTCTTCTGGCAGTATGGGTATAATAAATCAGACTCTTTTGCACACGACTGACAAAACTGGGATCTCTAGCTCTGTAAAGCCAATAGGCTGTGTTAACTACTCAGGTACAGACATGGTGGATGACACGTCCATTTCACATCTAAAGCAATGATTTTCAACCACCCTAGTGTCACATCACAATAGAACATATTTTAAACAAATATCCACCACCAACCCCTCCCAAGCCCCATTTAAGAATCACTACCATAGAGTCTTCCCTGGTGCCCCAATGCTTAAGACTCATGTTTCCACTGTAGGGAGCTCAGGTTCAATCCCTAGTAGGGAAACTAAGATCCTGCCTGCCACAAAATGTGGCCCCAAAAAAGTCACTACTATAGTGAGCAAATGGGTGTACCTTTTTTTAATATTTATTTATGCACTTATTTGGGCTTCCCTGTGGCTCAGCTGGTAAAGAATCCACCTACAATGCGGGTGACCTAGGTTCAATCGCTGGGTTGGGAAGATCCCCTGGAGAAAGGAAACCCTACCCACTCCAGTATTCTGGCCTAGAGAATTCCATGGATAGTCTGTGGGGTTGCAAAGAGTCAGACACAACTGAGCGACTTTCACTTCACACGCACTTTTTTATTTGGCCGTACCCACGTCTTAGTTGTAGCATGCAACTAAGATCTTTGTTGATCTTTGTTGTAATGTGAAATCTTTTAGCTTTTTCGTGGGTTTTGTCATTTAGTTTAGCTATGGCATGCAAACTCCTAGCTGAAGCACACATTGACAGTGCGGAGCCCTAGCCACTAGACCACCAGGGAAATCCTTGCACTTATGTCATACCATTCCAACAAGCTGAAGAGGAGGAAAAGGTTAAATGCTTTGATTTAGGCCAGGTTCTGCCAGCAGACTCTTTCCAGAAGAAAAGAGTGTGAGTGCAACTGATGGTTCCGGATGCACTAGGAGAGAAGTGGGGATGTAAAGTAAGAGCAGGAGGCCTATGAAGGTGCAGTCATCCCACTGTAAGCAACTATGCTTTCCTCGACTGGGGCCTCCAGCAGATGGCACGGGAACCATCATCCCATCCAAGGAATAACTCAAATATTCAGTTGTCATCTCTCTGGTCAGCAAGGAAGCTGAGTATGCATTCTCTGATTCCCATTCACCACTGGGTAAAAGCTGCTTTCAGGGGCATTAACTCCATAGCACTTCAATCAGAGAGCCTCCGACAGGTGCTGGCAGTAAGACTCCTGCTGTTGGCATGTGCTGGACTGGTGAGCGCTCAGGCCTCTGGGACAGGTACTGACATCTTCTGTTATACACTGGATAGTTCCTTATTGACTTCTCTCCCCTTTGGCTCTCAGCAGTTCACCTGGTTATGCCATCTTTCACAGTCCTTGACACAGATCTTCGCTTTGCTCCATTCAGAAGAAATAGCTTCTTTCTAATGGCCTATCAGTTCTAAATGGAACCTCTTCTTGGTTCTAATTACTAAGAGCCAAAAATGTTAGTTCTTTTATAGCTTTTTTACCTGAAAGGTTTTATGAATACAACCAAAGAAAACACTTTGTGGAGACTCAAATACAAAGTTCTATTTATTTTCAACAATGAAATCAACACAACAAAAAGGAATTAATCCTCTTATTTTTAAATCTAACACAATTCTTAGCACAAAACGATCTTCAGTAAATAAAAACACATTACTAGTAAACAAGTAAGACTTTCCTTGAGACTCTTGTAGTGTGTGTCTGAAACAAAACTAGATGATACGTAAAGAAACACATGCTAGAGACTTCACTGACACAGACTCGAAGAAAAGAACAGCCAAGGAACAGGGTTCCCAAATATTAAGCTGGCAAAAGAAACACGGGGTTTTCAAAGCAGCCCAGAAATCAGAGCTCACTGAGGGATACAAGAGTTTGGGACAGTCCATGTTCAAGGCCTTGTAATTAAATTTTTCCATATTTCTAGATTCTTGATTTGGAATCTATCACAATCTAGAGGAGCTTCTGCCGAAAGACAGGAGGCTCTTTTTCATGGTTTCACAAGACCCATCTAATTTTCCTTCTTTACTTCATCACTAGTTCCTTTCACCAATATAGCAGGGATTCCACTCCAGAAAACGATCACTGCTATGCAAGCCAATCACTCTGTTCTCGATTTTCCTTTCATAAACATACTGATACTGCCAGGAAGAGCTCAAAACATATCCCATTTCTTTTATTTCCATCCTCTTACACAACTCTGCATGGCATGCTGCAGTCCATGGGGTTGCAAGGAGTCGGACACAACTGAGTGACTGAACTGAACACAACTCTGCTTGGGTACAAAATCTAGGATTCACAGTGCAACAAAATTGGTCAAAAGATTAGTGTCGGTTCCAATGTAAAAATGTCTGAAGTCCAATGGTCACACAAAAAAAGTTAATGTCTTATCTGCCCAACTTTTTTTCCATTATCTTGCCAATTATTTCTTTCGGAATTCAATCCTCCGAGCTACATTCTGAGCACCAAATTTTTTGACCAATGCATCTCGAGTAGCCTCATCATCTTTTTGCAAATCTAAGTCATCCTGTCGGGACCAAATGGGATACCCGTCAGCCCTCTGACCAGACTCTAAAAAGGAGGAAGTAGCCTCCAGCTCACCACTGTTTTTTAGGAAGGCCTGTGTAACTGTTGATAGATCCAAGTTAAACTTTTCCATCAACTGCCGGATGATCTTAATGGCAGCTCCAACCTCTGGTGCAGAAACTTTTTCTTCTTCTTCTTCCTCATCAGGCTGTGTTTCTGAGTCTTCCTCAGGCGTGGGCGGATCATCATCACACATTGTTATGTGTATTTCAAAATCAGGACTCTCGTCCACCTAGACAAAGTGTAGAATAGAACCAGCTCATAATAACGAAGTCACTAACACTTACTCTTAAAATATCTGGTCTCTCCCAACTACCACCTCCTTTCCCTTTCATTCCACTGGACTTCCTTCAGTTCCTCTAATGTGTTATGTTCCTTCTTACATTTAGTCATGCTAGATGTGTATATATATGCATGTGTGTATATATACATACACACACATATATATGCACCATAGCATAACAGGAACATGAGTATAGGGTATATATGTGTCTATGTGTGCATGTGTATACACATAAATATGTGTATGTATAATCATGGTATTCCAAAGAACATTAGAAGCTACACTGAATGTGAAAAATATATGCATATATAGGCACATATATATGAGTATACATGTATGCATTAGATTATCTGTTAAAAATTTGATTTCCCTCTCAGGTTGTAAGCTCCATAAGGTCAGGAATTGTATTTTGCTTGTCACTACATCCTCAGTGCTTACCAATGCTTTCACATAATAAGCACTCAAAAAACACTGCTGTATGAATATATTAGGGCCTCCACGTTCCACTACATTTAGGCAAATTACAAAGAATGTTATGTGAGAAAAGACCTATGTAGGCCATGTTAGAGAGTTACTGAAGTACCTGAAAGCTTGTGAAAAATGAAACAACTTTAAACTAAATGAATTTTAAACTTTTTCGTGATTTAGACTAAGACTTAACCATTTTTCTTGGTGTTAGTAAGAAAAGTTAATTAACAAGATTCTTTTTCTTAGAGAAATATGCACATATAATTTGGATTTTTTTAAATTATTTTATGGCTGCCTTCCTCTATTACTATGATTAAATATTGAATTCCAATAAAGTATCAGAAATTAACTGAATATGCAGAACTGAAAAAGCTCTAAGTATACAAAGAGTTAAAATTGTTTAATAAAAAAATTAACCTCCTTAAAAAACTACCTTTACCTGAGAAGCACAAAGTATTTTAAAAAGATAAATCCATAGTCTTAACTTAGAAAACCTTATAGATCAAAGTACTCAAAGTGAGATGCTTTGTACTGCTGAAAAATCATTCTCCCCTTTCTCCCTCTCCCCCTCCTTCAAGCTTCCTACCAAACTCTGAAAGCTACGTACCTGGAACTTGTGTCAGTCCCACTTTCCATCTTCCTCCTCCATCTTGAATTCTCTTACCTTTATGAGCCGCCTCAGGTGTATAAAAAGGACAGATGGGATGACCACTTTCAAAGGAGGAGAAAAGACGAGGGAAAAAATGATTTCTAATTAACATACCACAATCTCCTCAAACTCTCGGGAAGCTTCTACAAGCATCTTTTTGACTGCTGCGTCATTCTCCTTGATCTCTTCTTTTTCAAATTCTTCTTCAGGCAAGTCTGGAGTTCTCTTATTCTGTGGTTCTGTTAAAGAAAACAGCACTAGATTAGAATTAGCTCTGGGCCACAAGTTAGGTTGAACTTTCTTCCCTAACAGTTTTTGATCAGAGGGTGAGAAAAACATAAGACACGCATGTTCAATAATTTCTAATTTTTCAGCTTGCTACTGAAAAGTTGTACAATAAAAATAATGATAATTTTCCTAAGTTCTCATGTATAAAATAAAAAATACTCTTCAAGCTTAATTCATTGTTTTGTTTTGTATTTATAGAGATTTTGCAAAAACAAAACAAAACAACCTGCCATAAACTGGGTTTTCTGGGAATCAGATTCTGAGATGGAGATTAACGTGTAACGTATTGATCAGGGAGTGCTAGCGGGCAGAGACAGAAGTTGAGCTGTGAAAGAGCTCCAACAAGGCCTCAACTGAAACCATGGGGAAGTATGGAGCTAGGAAAGCCCTTCAGAGTTGACCATATTGGGGAAAAGGTGCCAATAACACCACACAGATTAGTCACTGGACACTAGCATAAAATGACAGAACCTTGCCCAGCTGAAGATAGATCTGAGGGGTCTACCACAATCCACTATATACCATCTACAGCAAGGAGAGCCTCATAAAGCTAAACACCTTCCTATTCTCCTTTTACTCTGTTCTCTGAGGATTTAACTCTGCTGTTTTCCACTTGACAAAACTGACTGTGGAGGGGCAACTCAAGGGAGTTTTGCAATGAAGCTGTTTCTGAATTCTGATTATGGTGATGGTTACACAAATCTATACATGTATTAAAACACCTAACTGGAAAACTTGTATGACAATTCCTCAAAATATTAAACATGTAATTACCATATGATCCACCTATTCCACTTTTGAAAATATAAATAAAATAAATGAAAGCATGGTCTTAAACAGGTATTAGTACACCCATACCATAGCAGCATTATTCACAACAGCCAAGATGTGGAAGCAACTTAAGTGTCTATCAATGGATGAATGGATATACAAAATGTGGTCGTAAAGTGGATTATCCAACCTTAAAAAGAACAAAATTGTCACACATGCTACAACATGGATAAGCCTTGAAAATAAGCCTTTCACTTATATTAAATGAAATAAGCCAGACACAAAAGGACAAATACATTATAAGTGCACTTACATGAGGTACCTAGAGAGATCAAATTTATAGCAGAAAGCAGAATAGTAATTGCCAGGGGGAGGAAGGAATGGGGGGCTGGTGTTTAAAGGGTATGGATTTCAGTCTGAAAGATGAAAACATTCTAGAGATGGATGGTGGTGACGACTGCATCACAACATACTTAGTGCTACTGAACAGAGCACTTGAAAACTGCTAAAATTGTAAGTTTTATCTAATATATATTTTACCACCATTAAAAAAAATTAAATACCTAACTGTACATCAAAATAAGTCAATTTTATAAATTTCTTTTTTTTTTTTTTTGAAGCTTTAGTATAGGGGAAGTTTCTTTTTTTTTTTTTAATTTTTATTTTTTGTTTAATGCTTATTCCATTTCACAGTACTGCATTGGTTCTGCCATACATTGACACGAATCAGCCACAGGTGTAGACGATCTCCCGAAGCCTTATATTTTAGAGATATATGCTGAAATAATTAACAGATAAAATATGACATTGCCTTGCTCTGATTTACTTTTCTAAAAAACACAACCCCACACACTATTTCAGTTTCCATGGGTCAGAAGCCCCGGTATGGCTTGTACCGGTCCACTGATCAGGGTTAATTCACTTTTATTTTTTAATAACATTTCTGCATGTATTAGCCATTTATTTATTCCCTCTTCTGAAAACTTCCTGTTTCATTTCCTTTGCTCATTTTTCTACTAGTTTCTCTTTTACTTACTAACTTCAGCAATCCCTCAAAGGGAAACATTAAGGAAACTTGCTTTGTTGCAATGTATTGGGTATATTTTTCCAATCTGCCCTCTGACTTTATCATGAAAAGCTTTAAATTTTAAGTAATCAAATATATGTGTTTTTCTTCATCTTCCTGGCTTCAGAAATAACACACAGCTATTAAAAAGGCTATTCATCTACATCCTTTCCTGGTCCTTTTCGGATCTTAATTTTTATATTTAAATATCTGAACATGAAAATACTGCATAGGATGAGTCCAATTAATTTCATCCCAAGTTCCAATTGGTCTACCAGTCATCTCTATGTCACTGATTTATATATTAAAACCAAATATATATACATATATATATATATATGATCTCCTTCACCCATACACATAGCCCTTTCCTCTCTCCAAAAATTCTCCCTCTTCCTTACTCCATCCCAGTCACACTGATCTCTGTTGCTCCAAGAACACAACAGCCATACTCCACCTCAGGACCTTTGCACTTAATACCCCCAAAACCTGGAACATTCTTCATCAAATAACCACCTGTTTAGTTCCTTCACTTCCTTTGATCTCTGCTCAAGTATGAGCTTATGACAGTGAACTTCCCCTCTTATCCTGTAGAAAACAACCTCTTCTCCAGCCCTTACCCTTTTTATATTTTTCTACAGCACTTGGAGTTGGGAAGCCTGACCTGTTGCAGTCCATGCAGAGTGGGACACGACTGAGCGACTCAATTGAACTGATAGCACTCACCACTGCCCAGCTAGCATTTTAAGCTCCATGACTACAGGGAGTTTTACATACTGTTACCACCCAGCAGGTAAGAGTCTGGCACTCAAATACTTGTTGAATGAATCTCAAGTATCACTTTACCAAAAACAAACTCCTACTAAGCATACTGAACAGGAGAAAATAGATGTTACCTCCCCAGACTTCAACTGTTACGCAGAATAGTCACGCAAGGAAAGACACGTTAAGTGGAGAGAAGCGTGACTCTAAACGAAAGTGTCCGACAGTTTTAAGCTCAATACCGATTATGTAGAAGAGAAGATTCTCAACAGCTATGCCCTGTGTCCTAACCACGTCGGAAAACCAATACTCAGTTCAACTGCGTTAGAAACACACCTCACTCGAGCGAAACTAGGAGAAGCGGCTTCCAAAAGAACCTTCTGTGAATATGCATTCATTTAAGCCAAGATATGAAAATAAACTGGACTAGAAGGCAATGGCACCCCACTCCAGTACTCTTGCCTGGAAAACCCCATGGACGGAGGAGCCTGGTGGGCTGCAGTCTATGAGGTCGCTAAGCGACCTCAGGACACGACTGAGCGACTTCACTTTCACTTTTCACTTTGATGCACTGAAGAAGGAAATGGCAACCCACTCCAGTGTTTTTGCCTGGAGAATCCCAGGGATGGGGGCGCCTGGTGGGCTGCCGTCTATGGGGTCGCAGAGAGTCGGACACGACTGAAGCGACTTGATAGCAGCAGCAGCAGCATGGCTTTAAAACTGGCTTATACCGAATCTACCTAAAGCCATGAGAAACACTGTTTAAAACGAGTCTGTGAAATATCTCTGAAAAGATACCCAAGATACTGGTTGTCTCTGGGGGAAATAAAACTGGATAGCTGGTGGGAAAAGAAAGGAGAGGGGGAAGAATTTTCCACAGACTTTCTGCCTCTTTTGAATCTCGGGCCATGTCATGTTAAAGAGAGATTACAAAATGATGCAAACTTTAGCCGGACGGCAAAGGGGGTTAAGGAGAGGGGCTGGGCGATGCCCCTAGGACGCCCACACGGACTCCCCGCGGAAGGGGAGACGCCCCCGCCCCCAGAGCACACCGGTGACAGCGGAGCACCCGCGCGTCGGCGACTGCAGACCTCACCCCCGCTATCAGCAGCCTCCGGGTCTTGCTCAGCCTTCCTCTTGAGTTTATGCGAGGAGGGGCTCACGGGGGCCTCCCCCAGCAGGTACTTGTGCTCCTGGCCCCGCAGGCGCTTCAGGTAGCGGTCCTTCATGGACTGCCAGGAGTGCTGGGTGAGCGAGCTCTTCTCCATCGCTTTCCACAAGGCGTTACCGGTGACGGAGCTGGCCGAGCGGGCATGTTCCTTCACGTAGGTTAAGATGGCCACGTCGTCCGCGTCCGTGAAGACCATCCGCCCCGCCTGCGACTGAGGCTCAGGCTCCGCCGCCGCCGCGGCGCCCCGGGCCTGGACCCCGGCCTTCGTCTCTGTGGCCTGGTCGGCCGCCGGAGCCGGACCCAGACGGTAGGCCTCCAGCTCGAGCTTCTCGTTGCGCTCCACGCAATCCAGAATGTACTGCGTGGAGATGAAGTCGCCCGAAGCCTCGGCCGCCGCCTCCCCGGGCTGGGCCAACAGCACGGCCCCGGGCTCCTGAACGCGACACAGAGTGCCGCCGCCGTGCAGGATGAGCGTCGAGAGCCGGCGCTTTGCCGGGCTGGGACGCACGTAGAAGGACATGGAGCTGCCATCCTCCCTTACGAACAGAGTCGAGGAGTGAGTGGGTCCATTGGGGTCTTTGCCCAACTCCATCGCCTCCGCCATAGCTCTCCCCGGGCTCTCGAAAAAGCTGCCCCCTCGCGAGCGCGCGAACTGGGAGCTGCAGGGATTCAGGTACAGCTTCTGGGTACGCCGGAGCCAGGCCCCGTATTGCGCCTGCGCATTGGCTGCGCGCGAACAGTGCCCCGCCCCCTTTCCCGGAAGAGGCGGGGCTTCTGACCTTGACCTGGAAGTCGCCGCGCGAACCCCTGTTGGGCTGGGACGCACGTAGAAGGACATGGAGCTGCCATCCTCCCTCACGAACAGAGTCGAGGAGTGAGTGGGTCCATTGGGGTCTTTGCCCAAATCCATTGCTTCCGCCATGGCTCTCCCCGAGCACCCGAAAAAGGTGCCCCCTCACAAGCGCGCGACGAACAGGGAGCTTGAAGGATTCAGGTAAAGCTCCTGGGGACGCCGGCGCCAGGCCCCGTATTGCGCTTGCGCATTGGCTGCGCGCAAACAGTGCCCCGCCCCCTTCCCCGGAAGAGGCGGGGCTTCTGACATTGACCTGGAAGTCGCCGCGCGACCCCCCCGTCCTCTTTAGGTCCGGCCCTCGGGGAAGATGGCTGAAGTGCGGGGCGCTGAAGTTAAAGTGGACTGCGGCGAGCCGAAACTGAGCAAAAAGTAAGTGTCGCTGCCGGTCATTATGCGATCGGAGAGTCTGGACTAGGAAGCGCCTCGAGGCTCCGGCCAGGACGGCTGTGCCTGGGGCCTTGCTGCCGGTTCTCGTGGTTATGAACACGTTGGGAGGCAGGCGCTGCGTCCCGAAACTACATCCCCCAAGCTGCCCGAGGGCCCCGCTGGTTGGGTCCTTCCTTCCTATCGTACTCCTAGAGTAAGAAAATGTGGAGAACTGGGCGGCGACGGAGAAAAGCGAAATTTACTCTTTTCGCGGAGAAATATGTTGTGCCACGCCCCGGTAAAGAAGTTGGAGAAATGATAAATACCCAGCTCTTCAGAAGGACCTTCAGATTTTCCTTGGCCTCGCCAAGGCCTTTCTGAACCTTTTGTATTAAAGGGATCGTTCTAAAACTGCCCTGCAGCTATCTTTATGGGTTGGTCAGAGGATCTGTGAGAATTGAGTGAATCACCAATCAGCAGTATGGACTGTCTTATTTAGCTGAGTACACCAAGCTGCATTTAGCACTGCTGGAAGTATCTTTGTTAATCACCCCAAATCCTTGGAGTATAAAGGTAAATATAAATAAATTAAGATTGGCCTCCCTTTCACCGATTGTATTCTCTTAATACTGCATTCCTCAACTGGAGTCCTTCATAGAACCTAGGCAGTGATAAGAGTGACTAATAATTGCTCAGTACTCCCAAAGATAGTACATAAATATAGTACCCTTCCAGGGGCATTGGAGAGAAGTTAGTTTCTTGCATTTAATGGCTGCCTTAGTGCATTTTTTTACTTCTGTGTCTTAATTATTCTTGGAACTTCCGTTGTCAGAATCTTTAGTGAGCACCACTGTATGCCAGTTATTGTCTCCAAGTTTAAAAGCAGGCTGCCTGCCAGGTGACTCAGTTAAGGCCTCATTCATTTTAATGCAATGAAGAACATGATCTCTGTTATTGTGTTGCCTTCCAGTGTTAATGTATAAACTTAATGTAGTCCAAGACTCTTCCTGAAATTCTCCTTTCCTTCTCATTCCTAGAGCTCCAAACAAGTCTTAGACTCAGGTGCCTTTGCGGCTTATTTTTAGCTTCTTCTAGAGTTGGCAGTTGATGATGACATTTTGTTTGCTTCACATTGCCATCTTTGTAGCTAGGTGTCTCATTTCCAGGAGAGAAACTGCATGTCAGGAACTTGAGAAACACTGCCTCATGTCCTGTCTCCTATTTCCTAGAATGTTGTGATCATTTGTACCTGTAAACCATTGATTGACTTATTATTGACTTGTGACCCCAGATAAGCATCATCTTACCACAGCCAGGGCTGAGAACATTGTCAGTTACATGTGTAGCACAGTGAGTGTTAGATGGCTGCTGTCAGTTGAGAGGGTCTTGCATAAAATGGGACAATAAAAGGTTATGTAACCTCCCCTTCTCCCCCAACCCAACCCGTAACAGTAGGAGTGCTGGCTGGGGGTATATGGTATTGCCTGTCCCATCTGACACCACATCTCTGTTTCCTGTTAGGTGGTGGTAATCATTCTTAGGTGGTTCCAGGGTATTCTGCCATGTTGATGCAAGCCACTGTAAGGCTTGTTAGGGGGTCCCTGCGCCAAACCTCCTGGGCACAGTGGGGGCAGAGGGAGCTGCGCCTGTGTCAACTTGCTCCTTTTACAACGATTCACAAGGACAAGCCACTTTCTGATAAAAGAAGGTTGGTGCCCTTTACCTTCTTTATTGCTCTGGAAGCAAAGATTCTTCTTAATTAGTTTCGTATCTGTAAAGCCTCTGGCTGAATTTTGGACTTGTTGCCAAGTAAACAGCCCTGCTACCTACTACCCAAACCAATAGGCCTTTCTCAGTTTCTCTTTAATACATTCAAATTCTCACTCCATAAATTCTTGAGATGACATTTAGGTCTTATGCTAAAACAGTGCTGAGACAAAACGCTTGTATGAATAAAGAAGAATTTGTAACACTGATTATTTTCCCTTCCGTATCTCTCTGGAATTTCTTTGCCTCTGAGGTTAATTTGGTTAATAGTCTAAGTTCTTATTCCTAGAACCTTTTTGGATAATCCTTTTTACTGATTTAATTTAAATGGCAAAACTGCTGTTGCTACTAAGTCACTTCAGTTGTGTCTGACTCTGCAGCCCCATAGACAGCAGCCCACCAGGCTCCCCCGTCCCTGGGATTCTCAGGCAAGAACACTGGAGTGGGTTGCCATTTCCTTCTCCAGTGCATGAAAGTGAAAAGTGAAAGTGAAGCCACTCAGTCGTGTCTGACTCTAAGTGACCCCACGGACTGCAGCCTACCAGGCTCCTCCCGTGGGATTTTCCAGGCAAGAGTACTGGAGTGGGTTGCCATTGCTGCTAGGAAGAACCAAATAGGCTTAGATGCTCCTGACTGAATGACAGAACAATAAACCTAGCACATTGTTCTGGAGAGGCAACTTTACAACTGACACAAAACAGATTATACCCAGAGACACGTACTTTGGGGCCCTCAGAGTCAGTTTTCTTACTTAAAAGATGGTCATTTCAAATCTCCATTTTTAAATTGAGTTATTCTAAACTCATGTAATTAAGAATGTGCCCTGAAACCAAACAATAGCAAGCATGATGAGGGATCATTTGCCATGGTTCATTATTATAGGATATTCATTTAACATTGGTGGTTTGAAAGAATAATGAAGGTATCCCTCTCTGCCCAAATCTGTTTGGTTTCTGAGTCTCGGGTAACAAGTATTAAAAGAGTTTGGATAGTGAGAGATTTGACCAACAATTTAATCCACATCTGTAAAGTTTCTGTCCTTGAGGCAGGGTGTGAAGAGTTAAGAGAGTGGGGCAATACCTAGAATAGTTCACATTTGCATGCTTAAATAAAGAATGCAGTTAGATGCTAGGGATGGGGGTTATCTCTTTGTGTATATTTCAATCCTGGCAACATTTAGGGAGGAAGATGTCTATTATTATTTTAAAGGAATAACTTGAGTAATTGAGTAACTTGCTCAAGCACACCAAGTCAGGTTTTAGTCCTAGACAGTCTGGCTCCAAAGATGGTGTATTATCCCCTACACCATGCTGCTTGTACACTATCTACCCAATTTGTCATCAAAGTCCAGCTCCTCTGGGGAGAGTGAGGCCAATGTTGAGGGTCACTGTCAATGCATTGATCAATGCTGGGGGAGAGATTGTCAGAGGAGTGTCTCCCTGGACTTGTCACCCCACCCCAGACTAATCCACTCCTTGTGGGAGGGGAGAGAGATGACAAAGCTAGGGCTTTCACCTTATCACACATCAAATCTAATGCTCTCAGAACTTCATGTTCTCTAGAGGATACCGAACAACTCAGTCCCTCTCCTCAAGGAGCTCCCAAGACTAATTAGCCTGAGAAAATCTTAGTGATTTTCTGTAAAACATTTTTTCCTATCCTAACTATAAACTAATATACATAGGGTTTTCTTTGTCCTTGTGTATCTTGATTTTAGATGGGACCTAAGGCCAAGGACCTCCGACTGGAAAATAGAGACTGAGAAAAAAGTCTTTCACATCTTGATTCTAAGTTTATTTTTTTTCTCTATTTCATGTATAGAGTTTAGTAACTAAGAGATAACCGTGGGAGTGTGGAACTGGACAAGTGTGTTTCCCTGGGCAGTTGATATTTTTGGTAATTGGTGACTGGGCAGAACGTAGGGGACTCTCCAGGCACCTGTTACATTGAACACTTTCATCTTCCTGACAGTGAGCTAAAGAGACGCCTGAAAGCTGAGAAGAAAATAGCGGAGAAGGAGGCCAAGCAGAAGGAGCTCAGTGAGAAACAGCTGAGTCAGGCTGCCGCCACCAATCACAGTGCTGACAATGGTGTGGCTGCGGAGGAGGAGAGCTTGGACCCAAATGTGAGTTCTCAGGACCACTGCCCTCCCTGGGCTCGGGGCAGCTTCTGATGAGACTTAGGGCAGATTCTCCGGGAAGAGACAGTAGGAGGGACCAGTGACTCGAGGGATAAACAGGAATTGGGACAGGCACTGGGACTGATGAGGGGGCCACCACTCCATCTGGTTGAAGGCACAGGCCCTGGGCAGCTTTCTTGTCTTTTCTTGCTTAACATTCGAGAGAATCCAGTACTTCCAAGTGGCTGATACTCCTTGGAGTTAGCTGGACCTTAGAGCAATCCTGGTGTCTTCCCTGGTGACTCAGTCGGTAAAGCGTCTGCCTGCAGTGTGGGAGACCCAGGTTCTATTCCTGGGCCAGGAAGATCCACTGCAGCACTCTTGCCTGGAAAATCCCACGGACGGAGGATCCTGATCGGGTACAGTCCATGGGGTTGCAAAGAGTCGGACATGACTTCGCTTTCACTTTATAGCAACCCTAGAGAAAATCTCTCCCTGCAGGTGGCCTGAGGGGTTTGTTTTAGCTGAGAGATTGGCAAACCGTGGCCCCACCATCCCTGTCACTCCTCCCTAGTTCTGTAAGTAAAATTGTGTTGAAACACAGCCATGCCCATTGTTTACATGTGTTCAAGCTGTTTTCACACTACAGCCTTGAGTAGTTGGCTAGTTGCATCAGATAATGTTTGCTGACCCCTGATACAGAGTATTCTGTGTTTTCATACCTCCAGGCCCAGGGGCGTGCCTTGGGGAAAAGTCTGGTGTGTGACCAGGGATAGGAAAGTAGGAGAAGGGACTCAACAGGCAGATGTGTCTCCAGAAGTGGTAACCAGCGCCACCCACACCAATTAAACTTACTGTTTCAGTGAATTTCCTGGCAGTCCAGTGGTTAGGTCTCTGAGTTTCCACTGCTGGGGGCCACCGCCCCCCCCCCCAAAAAAAGAAACTTACTTAGACAGAAAATGTGGTTTTTCTTTTTGTCACATCTTGGCATTTTGGAATTCTAGTCTTTATTCCCAGCTATATATCTGGCCACCCTGCATATTCAAGTGCAAATCTCACTCCATAGCCAATCCTTGATTTCAAGGCTGGGGAGAGCTTGGTTAAAGTAACCTCACTGTATTGGGACCCCTCTGAGGCAGAATACTAAACTCCACTAGACTGGTCTGACTGGGCTCAACTTCTCAGAAGCTCTTTTGTTTTTTTAACAGCAATACTTCAAAATCCGAAGCCAAGCAATCCACCAGCTGAAGGTCAGTGGGGAAGATCCATACCCACACAGTTCCATGTGGACATCTCGCTCACTCACTTCATCCAAGAATACAGTCACCTGCAGCCTGGGGACCACCTGACTGACATCACCTTAAAGGTGGCAGGTAGGAAGACTCCCTGGCAATTCGCTGGGCTCCCGCAGCAGGCAGGCCTCTGCAGTTGTGCAATGGAAGGTCTGGGGTGGTCTTGCTCTCGAGGAGCTTGTGTCTGAGACTATTTTCCTAGAGACGGTGCCATTACGTCTATTCACAGAAGGTAGAGCAGCTCTGAGGCATGAGGCCACATTCCAGCGTCGAAGCTGCAGAGGAAAGGGCATTCTTTGTGGGAGACCCCTGACCTGGTGCTGCTACTTCTTCATAGTCCTTTATGAGACTTTATCCCGCCAGTGGGAACCATGCCCTAATAAGCTCCTAAAAATTCGGATCTGTGTCCCTAGACTGCTATACACTAGGCTGTATTTCTAGAGCACTCCTATTTTGTGTAGGATCTTCTCCTTAATTCAAAAAATAATTAAATCTTATCTTTCATTTATACCCCCCAAAGATATTTCTATATAAAACTACCAGTAGTAGAAAATTTAGAATGTTGAAACATTCAGAGAGGCAAAGAGAGAAAAGTTTAATTACCCATAATCCCACCACCTAAAGAGAACCCCCGCCAGTAGTTAAATGTCCCCCAAATATGTTTTATCTTGGCTGTTTTTCATTATTCATTTTTGACACTTTTTCTCAAATTTCTTTTTTTATCTTTTTTATACTTTGATTTTTAAATTTTATCCTCCTTTCCAGATTGTCTTAAGGCATTACATGTTGTATTTATTCAGTCTTATTCTAATTTAGGCTTCATTTCTGAGATGGTTTTTTACTTTATTTTCTAGTTTTGTCATGCCATCTCATTTCTTAGTTTTTCTAATTCTGATTTGTGTTCTTTCATATTTTGTTTCATATTCAAATGTCTTTCAGGTTGTGAAGTAGAATTCTTTGCTTTTTCCTGAGCATGTCTTTCTCAAGTGCTTTCATTGTCTGTGGAGATGTTATTCTTGTTACTCTCTGTTTCTAAATTTAATATTGGTGTTTGACCTTGCTTTTTTTTATTTATAGGCAAGAAATAGATTTATTAATATAAGATGCTTATAAGAGATAATCAGGCTGATTTCGGTGTTGATCATCTGGTGATGTCCATGTGTAGAGTTTTCTCTTGTGTTGTTGGAAGGGAGTGTTTGCTATGACCAGTGCATTCTCTTGGCAAAACTCTATTAGTCTTTCCCTGCTTCATTCCACATTCCAAGGCCAAATTTGCCTGTTACTCCAGATATTTCTTGATTCCCTACTTTAGCATTCCAGTCCCCTAGAATGAAAAGGATATCATTTTTGGGTGTTAGTTCTAAAAGGTCTTGTAGGTCTTCATAAAACCGTTCAACTTCAGCTTCTTTAGCATTACTGGTTGGGGCATAGACTTGGATAACTGTGATACTGAATGGTTTGCCTTGGAAACGAACAGAGATCATTCTGTCGTTTTTGAGATTGCATCCAAGTACTGCATTTTGGACTCTTTTGTTGACCATGATGGCTACTCCATTTCTTCTGAGGGATTCCTGCCCGCAGTAGGAGATATAATGGTCATGTGAGTTAAATTCACCCATTCCAGTCCATTTTAGTACGCTAATTCCTAGAATGTCGATGTTCACCCTTGCCATCTCTTGTTTGACCACTTTCAATTTGCCTTGATTCATGGACCTGACATTCCAGGTTCCTATGCAATATTGCTCTTTACAGCGTCGGATCTTGCTTCTATCACCAGTCACATGCACAACTGGGTATTGTTTCTGCTTTGGCTCCATCCCTTCATTCTTTCTGGAGTTATTTCTCCACTGATCTCCAGTAGCATATTGGGCACCTAATGACGTGGGGAGTTCCTCTTTTGGTATCCTATCATTTTGCCTTTTCATACTGTTCATGGGGTTCTCAAGGCAAGAATACTGAAGTGGCTTGCCATTCCCTTCTCCAGTGGCCCATGTTCAAAACCAAGACCAGGAGCTGACTGTGGCTCAGATCATGAACTCCTTATT
>SJYC01082220.1:0-16865 GCA_006408675.1 Madoqua kirkii | reverse complement strand
ACCGAGGATGAGATGGCTGGATGGCATCACGGACTCGATGGACGTGAGTCTGAGTGAACTCAGAGAGATGGTGATGAACAGGGAGGCCTGGCATGCTGTGATTCATGCGATTCATGGGGTCGCAAAGAGTCCAACACCACTGAGCAACTGAACTGTACCATAAAAGAGATACACACGAGCAGGGAAGAGACCTCTGCTGTGATGTTTTGTTTTTTTCTTTTAAATGTGATATTTTTTTTTGTTTTCCTGAATATTAAAAGGAAGCTCATGGGACTTCCTTGGTGATCCAGTGGCTAAGACTCTGCTTCCAACACAGGAGGCCCAGGTTCAATCCCTGGTTGCGTCCCACATGTTGCAACTAAAGACTCCGCATGCAGCAGCTAAGACCTGACAGAGCCAAATAAATAAATATTTTTTTTAAAGGGAGGGGCAAGGAGCTTGGTTCAGATCACTTTTCTAGTTTCACTGAGGTCTCTCTTGTGTTTTTGTGTGTGTGTGTGAAGCATTCAGAAATATAGCAACTGGCTTTCCGGGACTTTCAGTCTCTTCTCCTTCCTTGCTTTTGTTGGACTTTCTCTGTTTTCTCGGTCATGTTCAGTTTGGGGGTCCTTGTCCCAGGAGAGATCCCTGGCCATTGAATTGAGAGAGTTCTTGGGGCCTCTGCTAAAGGGCTTCATCCCCTAGACCTTCCTGGTGTGGAGCCCACTATACTCGCTTGTTTGGCAGTGAGCTGCAATCCTTTACTTAGCCCTGCCGCATTTTCCAGTGAACACCTGTGGGTTGGGGGGAGACTTCCAGTTCTCAGACCTGTCAGAGACCCCATTGATTGCCATAGCTTTTTCCTGTTGGGGTCCTTGGTGGTTTTTACCTATGTTTGTATTGGGGGATTCTTAGAATATCTTCCCACATAATTTTGCTGTACATTTTGTCCATGACTTTTTGCCCTCCCCTGTCTGATTGTGCTTTCTCTTTTTATGTGGAGATTTAGGAAGATCCAAAAACACTGCCACCAACATTGTGAGAATCCATTGAGCACCTTTCAAAACCAGATCTTCCTACACATTCTTTATCTAGTTTGAATGGGAAGCCAACTTTGTCCTGTAGAAAAGGGCAGGGCTTAAGCCTCGAGCTACAATCAAATTGCTGTAGTTTATGTTTTGCCTGGATGTGAAAAATGCAGAGGGAACTTTTCTGGCACTGATACCATGAAATAGCTTCTGTCAGTATTTCTGCTGTTCTTTCTCTAGGTAGGATCCATGCCAAAAGGCTTCTGGAGGAAAGCTCATCTTCTATGACCTTCGAGGAGAAGGGGTCAAGTTGCAAGTCATGGCTAATTCCAGGTATATAGAAATATCCATTTACAGGCCTTTCTAGATTGGCCCAGAGCAACATGACAGAGAACAAAGGTCCATGTGGTCTTCTTTTCTTGTTGGAAATAAAAGTTAAAGGGAATGGTGTAAGGTTGGGAAAATAAAATAGCCCTCTGGTCACCTAAAGATTGACGTTGTTGGGTTGTGTGACAAACATTTGACCTTGAATCTAGGAGCCATCTTAGATTCACAGTAATAGTTTAGCAAGGGTTCTAAAGTTAAACCAGAGGTCAGTTTTAATTTGGGATATTGTATACTGAGTTAAATTTTCCATTCATTCAGGAATTACAAATCTGAAGAAGAATTTATTCGTATTAACAACAAACTGCGCCGGGGAGACATAATTGGAGTCCAGGGCAATCCTGGGAAAACCAAGAAGGGCGAGCTAAGTATCATCCCCTATGAAATCACACTGCTGTCTCCTTGCCTGCACATGTTACCTCATCTTCACTTCGGCCTCAAAGACAAGGTGAATTTTTGTGGCCTTCTGGCTCTGGTTTACCATACCATTGAATGGAACACATCAGTGATTCCTCTCTGTTCCTTCTCATTTAGGAAACTCGGTATCGTCAGAGATACTTGGACTTGATCCTGAATGACTTTGTGAGGCAGAAATTTATCATCCGTTCTAAGATCATCACGTATATAAGAAGTTTCTTGGATGAATTGGGATTCCTAGAGGTGATGGAGAGTTCTTACCTGACATGAGCTGCCTTGTGGTGCCTTACTCTTCCTTCCCTTCCCTTCCCCACAGGCACATCCTATGTCAGTATGCTTCATGCTCAATGAAAAGTCCTCTCTCTTGCCCTGATTTGGAAGGTCGGACAGGACTGCAAAGATAATGAACACAGTAGAGGGCCAGTCACATGCTAATGATGCCATGTTCAATATGTTGCCAACTCGTTTTGCTTTTTTGTAAATTAAAAGTATTTTTCTTAATTTTTATTCAACTTCTTTAAACTGAAAGATGTTGTTTAGGAAGAATTCTAGAACAAAAAAATTTTCATTATTTTCTAATTGTATGAGAAACATGAGTACATGCTACCATGAAACAAATTTAGACAATAAAGAAGTAAGTAGAAGCAAAACTGAAAGTCCCCTTTCATTTTTTCCCAACTAATTTCCCTTTCCAAACATGCATTTGAATATGTATCCTTCCTTGCCATTTACTGTGTATATTTATATACATGCCAATGCATATTGCAGATGGGATACCTGTGTAAATGTTTTAGAAGGGTTTTACTCTGTTTTAAACATAAATGAAGTCATATTGTATATATTATAATGGACCTCTCCACTCCCAACATATTCTAGGACCCTTTGCATGTCCGTGTGTGTGTGTGTGTTTATGTGTATGTGTGTTCCTTTTTGATACTTTATAATTATTTCCTCTGTTGGTAATTTAAGTTTCTGATTTTCTTTGATAATATTTTAGTGAACATCTTTGTGCACATGTACAAGTGTTTCTGTATGCTGAATTTACGTCAAAGGATATAAGCCATTACATTTTTAATAAATACTGCAAATTGAACTCAAGAAAGGGCATACCCATTTAGAGTCCCACTGACAGCTTGTAAAAGTTTATGATACTGTGTTAATGGTGTTTGGTATTAATAGAAAAAGACACTATACTAGAGAATCAAGCTAGCTCTACTTTTTTGTCAAGCACCTGCACATTATTATTGAACTTATCTTTTACTTGGGATATAATAGACTATCCCAGTCAAAGCATGAGCCATCTCCTCAAACTAGAGGAGCTCTGTCTGTGAACTAAACGTTTTTCCCTCTCTTTTAGATTGAAACTCCCATGATGAACATCATCCCAGGGGGAGCTGTGGCCAAGCCTTTTATCACCTACCACAATGAGCTGGACATGAATTTATATATGAGAATTGCTCCAGAACTTTACCATAAGGTAATCAATAAAAGATGCCCTGTGTCTTAGAGAAGCAGAAGGCTGGAAAACATTGGCTAGACAGGTACAGTCAGAAATAAGAGGAACAGTGAGGGTAGAACTACAAAAGTGTTCTAAATGTCAAGTTTGTGAGTGTTACATTTCTGGAATGTATCTACAGGATCAGTAGAGCCTTCTCTGAGGGCCAAGGGAGTGTCTTTCCTAGATGGACAGAGCTTCCTAACCTACTTTGTTTCCCATAATACTTTTTAAGTTTATACTTATTATATTAAATCTGATTTTAGTCTTTTGTTGAAGAATGAGTTGATTCTTTGCCTGAAAGTTAGAAATATCCTCAAATCACCAGAATAAATATCAAAGACTATGTCACTGGTTGCAAACAACAAAAGCTGTTAACAGTATTTAAGTAAAAGAAAAATGTATCCAAATATACAAGGAAGTTCACAATTTCCAGGAGGATCAGAGAATCGGGCTTAGAGACCACACAATTACAAATGGTTCTGAATCATATCAAAGGGCTGTCCCCATGAAGAACCCAGTATCTTCCATTTGGGAACTTAGCACGGCTCATAAGCGTGGCCCGAGGCACAGGTCGTTGCCATTAGGACCTCTACAGTTACTACCTTTATAAGCCAGATACCTCTCTCCCCCTTCACCACAGGAGATTCTGTGCTATAGCTGCATCCTGTTTGCACGTGAAAGTCTCACAGATGGGTCTGACTGGGGAGCTTGGGTCATGTGTCTGCACCCTGACCTCCAAGAGGCTTCTTGTAGAAGCTCACACAAGATGAGGGATGCCCCAGAGGAAGAATATTCAGTGTTCCTGGGCAGCCAGAGTGAATTATAATTACCCACGTAAGGATAGGATATCTATGAAGAGAGTAGGGCATTCAGCATTTAGGTGGAGACCTAAAAGCATGGCTTGAGCTGTGAAAACCAAGTTACAACTTCTGTAGACAGAAACTTTCCTCAGCCAGACAAGACTAGCTGCCGTGACCATGACCGTGGCCATGTGTTACTAGATGCTGGTGGTTGGTGGCATCGACCGGTTTATGAAATAGGACGCCAGTTCCGGAATGAAGGAATTGATTTGACTCACAATCCTGAGTTCACCACCTGTGAATTCTACATGGCCTATGCCGACTATCATGATCTTATGGAAATCACAGAGAAGATGATTTCAGGTGACCCCCCTCCTGCTCCCTTTGTCTTTCCCACGTGTCTGGAGGACTGGTGTGCTGCCTTCAATTGGACTTCCTATTGGTCCTCTTTAAATGACACATTTCTTTCCCAGGGATGGTGAAACACATTACAGGCAGTTACAAGGTCACCTACCATCCAGATGGCCCAGAAGGCCAAGCCTATGAGATTGACTTCACCCCGCCCTTCCGGAAAATCAGCATGGTAGAAGAGCTTGAGAAAGCCCTGGGCATGAAACTGCCAGAAACGAACCTCTTCGAAACTGAAGGTAAAGTGAAGCACTCCTCCAGTAGTAGGGCCCTCCTTCCTGTTCAGCTCTGAATTAGATTGGGTCAGGAGTAGAATTCCCCGTGTAATTCTTATATTGGGGTGGTATTGTGATGGTGTGATGTCTCCTGTCCCAACTTGTATGTTTGTATTACAGAAACTCGCAGAATCCTTGATGACATCTGTGTGGCAAAAGATGTTGAGTGCCCTCCACCCCGGACCACTGCCAGGCTGCTTGATAAGGTGAGAGGCCGGGCACTGGTAGTAGATGCCCACATCCACTGGAAATGCACCCTGCTCCCTGTGAAGGAGAACTCTGCTGTAGAGAATCAACTTTCCCAGCTTCACAGGAAAGCTCTAGAGAGAGAAACGAGAGAGAACAAGTTTTAAATTCCTGCTGTGCTAAGCTCTCTACCAAATACTTACATTTGTTACCTTAGTTAATCCTTACCAACCTTTCAGCAGCTTAAGATAAACCTCTGTAGCGTCAGGTGTGGATAGGAGTCCTCTGCCACCAGGACTGAGCCAATCAAAATGGCATTTGGAAGGGCTCTAGCTGTGCTCTGCTTTTCCCTTCAGCTTGTTGGGGAGTTCCTGGAAGTACGTGCATCAATCCTACCTTCATCTGTGATCACCCGCAGATAATGAGCCCTCTGGCCAAATGGTAAGACAGACTGCAGTGTCTCAGTTAGCTGTTGCTGCATGGCAACCCCAGAACTTAGTGACATAAAGCAGTTTATTCCCAAGAGTGTGTGGGCTCACAGGGTTGTCTTTCTGCCCTCTGTGGTGTTGATGAGGGTAACTCAAGTGGCTTTTTTCACCTGGGAATTCGGCCAGTGTGCCTTGCATCCCCCCGCCGGGGATTCTCCTCCTCCAGAGCCTCTTCTCTGGCAGTGGAGCCAGGGCTCCAAGTGGAATCATTCTGAAAGACTAAATCCTGGTGTGCAAACACACACCAAGCCTCTGCTGATGTCCCAACAGCCAGAGCAAGTCACCCAGGCAGCCCGGAGTCAGTATGGCAGGGCATGATACGGCGGGTTTGGTTCGGGGTCCCAGTCTCCTGAATAGGTCTGTTGTAAGATAATTCAAGCTTCTTTGTCTCTAACTGTCCTCAGTAATATAGCAAATGATTCAGTGCTGAGGATGCATACAGGCTTCGGGTCACAGTCAGTAACAGTTTTGAGTCAACCAGATTTCAGGAGTTCTTGTGCTTGTACCACATGTTCTGTTTATTCAGCCTCCCCGGTGGTCTCCTGTCCCCAGGCACCGCTCTAAAGAGGGTCTGACTGAGCGCTTTGAGCTTTTTGTCATGAAGAAGGAAATATGCAATGCCTACACTGAGCTGAACGACCCTGTGCGACAGCGCCAGCTCTTTGAAGAACAGGCCAAGGTAAGGAGGGAGCTCACCAGAAGACACTTGCCTTCACCCTGGTCTGTGTCTGGCCTGCAACTCCTGCTGACGAGAACAGAAATGAAGTTTGAAAGCCACAGGCCTCACAGGAGGAGGTCACATTTCAAGATGGGGAACCTGACCAGTCTGGGCCCTAGAATTTCTGTATAAATGGGGCTCAGGCGTGATGATCTGTGGGGAGAGTGTGACACTTTTGTGACGAGGATGTTACGTTTCTCAGATGGTACATTTATTGAGGTGGCCTGGGGATGGGAAGACAGCACCCACAGGCTGCCTGCACTCGCGCTGCCACTGACGGGTGGTTCAGGAAGTGGGAGAGACGCTGTTGGGAATTATCAGTCTCTGAAAATCAACTTCACTGGATTCACAGAGCCCCAGGCAGTGGAGGTATTTCCATTTGGCAGAGAAGTTCTCGTATGTTCTGGGGTAGGGTTCATCAGTCCTGACCTTCAGGTCTTCGAAAGAAATGGCTCCATCCTGGAGTTCCTGGGAAGCCAGTTTCCAGCAAGTGCTGGGTGTCGAGAGCAGCGCTGGGGTGGAAACGGCTCTGGCAGTTTTCACATGCTCACTCAGATGCCAGAGCGCGCAACCTAGAAAAGTGTCACTGTGGTTCTGTCCTCTAGGCCAAGGCCGCTGGCGACGATGAGGCCATGTTCATAGATGAAACCTTCTGCACCGCCCTGGAGTACGGACTGCCCCCCACGGGGGGCTGGGGCATGGGCATCGACCGCGTCACCATGTTTCTCACAGACTCCAATAACATCAAGGTACCCAGCAGCCCTGAATTGCACTGCCGTGTGTACCAGTGTCGGAGGCATGGGGTGGCGGGCCTGGAGCGCAGGAGAAGGGCGTTGGGCTGGGAGGAGGGGCAGGCGGAGAGGTTACCGGTGCCTTCACAAGAGGACGGCCAGGGCATCTGATTGTACAAAATTGGGAGGATTCTACCCAAGGCAGAAGAAATACAATTGTTTGCATTTCTTAAAGAATATACTGAGCCGTTTTCATGCATTACCTCTTTTAACTTAAGTCAACCTGGGACATGTAGAAACTATTGCTATCCCCATATTTACAAATGAAGAAATCAATTGGAGAGAACCTGTTTATTCTTTCTTTTGATATCGTGACCTAGGCAGTGCTGTGCGTTTTTCTTTTTAATATTTATTTATTTGGCTCTGGGTCTCAGTTGCAGCATGCGAGATCCTTTAGTTGTGCATTTCTTCTTTTCCATTGTTTGTACTGAGAGGGACTAAACTGAAATGAAACAGCACAGATCTCCAGGTTTTGGTGATAACAGTAACAGGGGCGGGTCAGTGGGGAGGAGTGGGTGGATGGGCAGGAAAAAGTGCTTCTTAGCTTCAGAATCCATTCTCTCTCTCCTGTAGGAAGTGCTTCTGTTTCCTGCCATGAAACCTGAAGACAAGAAGGAGAATGTAGCCACCACGGATGTCCCGGAAAGCACAGCACCTGGCACTTCTGTCTAGAAGACTCATGTGACGGGCATTTTTGCATTTCTGTAATCAAGGACTGCGAGGGAATTCCTGTGTGTGTTGCTGTCCGTTTGACTATCACATTTCACTTCAGCCGCCAAAAGCAAGAAGAGGAATCAAGAATTCCTTTTTACTCCTTGTTACCAAATAAACCATTTGTCTCTACTCTTGTCTCATCACTCTTTTTACTTTTGAAATGTCATCTTATTTCCCAGACAACTGGCCTAATGAATGTTTAGGATTATACCACTTGACTCATTCAACAAATTTCTCTAGGTGACATGTAAGTGGAAATCTAGAAACAGAGATCTGAGTGGAAAAGCATAGTCCAGACCAGAGGGTTGCATTTTTGAGGAGCTCCAAAGGGGTCTGGAATGACCAGAAAGGAGTAAGTAAAGCTCAGTGAGGGGCCAAATCATGCAGGCACCTGTAAGCCATGCAAAGGAGTATGTGTTTTATCATGAGCAAGATAAGCCATTGGAGGGTTATGAACAGTGTTTTTCAAAGACCCTTCTAGTTAGTATGTGGATAGCAAGAGTGAAAGAGAGTTAACTCTGCATTTGCAGGCTGAGGAGGACATGATGGCTTAGTTTTGGATAGTATAAAATGATGGTGATGGTTATGAGTTATTGGAGTTTGCTTGTGTTCCTGAGGTCAGAATCTGATAATGTGAGCTGTGAGGAGAGGGATCAGATAATTTCAAGGTTTTAGGTCTAACCACCTGGAAAGCAGAGTTGTCATTGACTTGAGATGGAAAAAATTTGAAGGGCGGTTTGAGAAGGAAGGTTTGAGTGTGGTTTTGGACATATTAAACATGTTTGTTAGATGTTGGGTGAAAAGAGAGTAGGATGTTGACTAGTGAATCTGGTGTGTCCATATTTTCAATTCCATGAAAAAGAACTGGAGCTGGGCAGAAAAAAGTAATAAAAAAAATCCAAGATTAGCACAGCAATCCAAGAGGACAACAGCAGTTTGTCCAAAGGACTAGGGTTTTGCCATAAAAGTAGAACTGGGTGAATTCAAGAGAGAGATCAACGGACTTGGTAACATTATATATTGGATTATAATATGAGGGTGAAGGGAAAGGAAATGACAAGGTGATTCACTTTTCAAGTTATGCAACTAGATGAACGGTGGTACCAATCCTTGAGATAACTCTGGAAGATGATTCCCCACAAAAAACCTTTTAAAAAAACTTCTAGAACAGTCACAGATTAAACACGTTAGAGAACAGGATACGTATCTTTGGAGGAGTAAGGAACTTACCCTTCCTCTGATCTAGAAAGAAAGAATGGGGGTCAATTAAGCTGCACTTCTCTAGCTTTGGAGGGATAATATGAAAAGTAAATTCTCTCTCATCGTTCAGTTCAGTTCAGTCGCTCAATGGTCTCTGAATCTGCGACCTCATGAATCGTAGCACGCCAGGCCTCTGTCCATCACCAACTCCCGGAGTTCACTCAGACTCACGTCTCATCTTTAGGGATTGAGGTATACAACTGCCAAATGGTAGAGACTCCTGAACTATCCAGACAGCTATACTATATATTACTACATATTACTAGTAATACGTATTACTGACAATCTGAAGGTTTTAGACCTGAACTGTTAATAAGCAAGCCATGAGCCACATGCGGCTATTGCACATTTGAAATGTGACTGGTCAGAATTGAGCTGTACTGTGAATTTACTGGTGGCTCAGGCTGTTAAGCGTTTGCCTACAATGCGGGAGATCAGGGTTCGATCCCTGGGTCGGGAAGATCTCCTGGAGAAGGAAATGGCAACCCACTCCAATACTCTTACCTGGAAAATTCCATGGACAGAGGAGCCTGGTAGGCTACAGTCCATGGGGTCGCAAAGAGTCGTACACGACTGAGCGACGTCAATGTAAGTGTAATATCAAACCAGACTTTTGAAACTTAGTATGGAAAAAATATAAGATACCTCAATATCTTTTTTAAAAAATTGATTACACGCTGAAATCTGGATAGCAGTATTTTAGACAAAAATTTTCCCTAGTGTTCCAAGATACGACGTCATTCTACTCTTGGAATCTATTCTCTCGCACAGATCAGCTTCCCGAGCCCCTTTGACTAATACAGCACAGCGCCGGAAGTCGGATCTGACTCTCCCGCCTGGCTCCGCCCCCTAAGTGACTACAAAGGCCAGCGTGCACAGCGTGCCGCCTCTTAGTGACGTCACGTCCGCTGCGCCGCACTCGCTGTGTCCGCTCCCTTCGACTACGTGCGTCGTAGAGGTGGGGGGTCTCACAGAGTGTCGGGGAGCCGAGGGTTCGTGTGGCGGGGGTGAGGGGGTATCCTCGTGGCTTCTGGGTCAGGTTCCAGTGTCTGACTTTCCCAAGCTCCGTTTGTGTGGGGAGAGGACGTGAGAACAGTACCTCTCCCACCACGCGTCCGGTGGCGAAAGGCGGCTCCTTTAGTGGAAATACCGCTCTCCCGGCGCGGAGAGCCCCCGCTACGGGCGAGCGCGGAACGCATGGCGTTGCTGCAGCGTCCTACAAAACCAAAGAGGGCAGGCACCCACCTTCCCGGCTGCAAGGACCCGGAGCGTCCTGTTGACTGGACACCTTGGCCCTACCCAGACCTCTTGAGGGTGTTGAGCCGGGGGCTGAGGGAAGTAGGCCTCCCTTCCAACCCTTCGAAAAGGGCTTTTCGCCCGTGGCCCTAACTTTCTTTGAAAAGGAAGTGGTGTCTTCAGCCTTTTGCAACTGTTAAAACATGCAATTTTGTGGGCAAAGAACTGTCTAACAGCTGATCTTTTGTTTCATATAAAAAACTATTCACATTCTAGGAGAGAGTGGATTTGAATTTTAGTGGACTCAAGTGTAGCAAAACTTTTATTCGTTTCAACTACTGGGCACGCTCATCCCGACAGCACCGAGAATGTGATGATACAAGTTCTGGGCTGCTGCTTCATAGAGAGTCAGCGTTTCTTCTGGCAAGTTCTGTCTTCCTTGGCTATTATGATTTGTGTACCTGTGATTTAATTTCAGGTGGGTACCGGAGTATCTGCCTTCATAAAGTATACTGCCTTCTGATGCTCCTCGCCCCCTCGAAATGAGAGGGAAATCTCTTCCAAACGGAGGATTCAAGGCTTACCCATGCTTTTCTTTTGCTCCAACAAATACAAGGTTTATGCTGCGAGAGCTCCCTGGCAGTGTAGAGGTCAGGATCCACTTTTTTTCCTGCAGTGGTCCGGTTTCAGTCCCTACCTAGGGGAACTTGTGGTTGTGGTTTAGTCACTACGTCGCGTCCGACTCCTGCACCCCATGGGCTGTAGATCTCCAGGCTCGCCTCTGTCCGAATACTGGAGTCAGTTTGAGCTAAAGATCCCGCAAACCAGCCCGTGGGGCAAAGAAAACATGATGGTTCTCTGACTTAAAAATCACAATTTATGTCAGTCCCTATGATCTGATGTACTATGACCATTTATTGAAATAACAACCCACACATCAGAACAGTTAAATGATAAACTGAAGCATGTTAGAATTTTTTAAAGTTGGGTCAAAAACCAATACCAATTGGGCAGCACCAAAGCAGAAGTAGTTAGGAGCCATCTGCAGACAGGAGGCAAAGTAAACTGTTGTAGAAAAAGTGCAGAAACAAAAATCATTTGATTGGCTAAGGTTGTCCTTAGCAGTTTTGATATGGTAACCTTAAGGTATTTACACACTTAGATCTTGGTTTCCTTAAATAGGCCAACACAGCATTAGAGGCTCATAAATCTAATTGTCTCCTTGTTTTATTAATTTAACGGTGCAAAGAGCTTATGTGGAAAAATCAGTTGTCTGCTATATGCCTTGAGGCTCAAGTGGAGCCTTTTTTTTTTTTGTTTGGTGACACATTTGGCTTTGCCCATCTCCTTACAGTCTTATTTTTTCCTAAGAAGCTTTTCATACATTTCAGTGACCAAATGAGGTCGATGAGTGAGCATTGATAGCGTCAACAATGAGAAGAGTGTCGAGGGAAGTGTTCTAGGCCTCTTTTAGGTCCGCTTCATGGTCTCTTATTCATGGCTTTACATAGGCATCACAGGTCCACTATCTGCCAAGGAGCTCAAGGCAAATGAATCAGGAAATTCAAATGTTCTTATTTGTAGTATTAATCTCAATTGATGTAATTATGCTGGACACTGTGCCAACATTTTGTAAATGTTATTTAAGCCTCACAGCAACTCCAATGGATTAAATACTATTGTCTCTTATCAGATGACACAGAAAGGTTAAGTAATCTACCCAGTACCTCATAGTTAATTTGTAGCAAAACCAGGATTAGAATCCAGAAAGGGTAGCTCCAAAGCCCTCATTCTGAGAAGCAGAACTGCTGTCTCACTTGAGTGGTTAGAAATCACTGGGCTCTGTCACTTCCCTCTACATCATAAAAGGTTGTGGAAGAGATTAAAATGTTGCTTTCCTGATAGGGGCGGAGGCTTACTAGACAGAGGATAAAGAACCTCTCTGCTGTGAGGGAAAGAAAAGTAAAATGTGTGGGAAGAAAGGATAGAAAAGAAGACTTTTATGCCCAGAAAGATGAACTTTGTGTGTTGAGGATCTGTCTGAAGCAAGCTGAGGTCTGCAGCCCTTTACGTGCTATTTCCAAATGAAAAGTGGAATACCAACAATATTTCCTCACATGCTTTCATTTTGAGTATTGGGCTCAGATTCATTAGAAACATGTCATATATCCAACATTGGGAAAAAAGACAGCTTGAAGAAGTAATGTATCTTCTGGGGTTGTGAGATTGGAGACTTTGTTGCTCTTTCATTAATGATGGAAAGAAAGCAGAGGGGTAGTCAGAGAAGATGATACACAGAGTTACAAATGGGGAGCCTCACAAGGAACCTGAAGGGGCTACCTGTGAACGCCTGCCGCAGGAAGGTGTGGGTTGCAGCATCTTGCCTTGGCTCTCCTTTCTGTCCTGACGGCTATGGGTTTTGATCAGGGCCTGAGCACCATGTGGACTGCGGATGAGATTGCCCAGCTGTGTTACAAGCACTATGGGAGCAGGCTGCCCAAGCAAGGGAAGCCTGAGCCCAACCGCGAGTGGACGTTGCTCGCAGCCGTGGTGAAGATACAACCCGCAGCGGACCAGGCCTGCGACCAGTCTGACGGACCACTGCAAGGTGAGACCTTTTCTCCCTGAAACACACTGTCTCTCCCAGTAAGAGACACAGGGCTAGACAAGTGATGGTGGTGGTTGGGTATGATCGGAGATGCCGGGCACATTCTGCTGCTGCTGGCCCTCTGGTGGCGGGAGATGGCCGTGCAGAAACCACAGCCCTCAGCTGCGGCAGCCTGTGAGGGAGTCCTCTGGACGAATGTGCACGGGGAGTTGGGGGGGCGGCGGCGGTTATTAAACTTGCCGACCATTCGGATTCTAAGAACTCATTTCATGATTTGCTTTTTTCCCCCCTCAGTGACAAAGGAAGTTGTCTCAATGGGAACAGGAACCAAATGCATAGGCCAGTCCAAAATGAGGAAGAGCGGTAAGGCTGGGTGGGGTCTACACAGGGCCTGTTAGGGAGTTTTAGAAAACCTTTGTCCATGTCACCTGTTTCTCTTCCTGGCAGAGCAAAGGGGCCTTATCACTAGGTGGCTGACCTTTCACTTCCTGCTGACTGTTGCTCCAGTTGGAAGGACAGAACTCATTTAAAGAATGGAAATAAGTTTCAGAAGCAAAGGCCACCAGGAACATCTTTCTGAGTGGACTGAAATTTGCCATTTATTTTCATGCTCAAACCAAAAATTCCCTGAGTTTAGCTTTCCATAGTACATCTGAAGCCCCAGAAAGCAATCGTGAATTAAACGGAGATTTTGGCACAAGAAAGAGTAAGAAAATCCCTTAGAGGTCTGGCAGCTTCACTTTCTGGATGCCAGTTAACACACTCCTCCAGTTTGCTTCCCTCATCTCCTAGTTTTCCCGGGGATATGAGGACACTGTTCCAGGACTGCTATTGATTGAATTCAACAGAATTGTTTCACCTTGGGCACAAGTATGGCACCAGGGGACAAAAGATCTGGACCTCTGTCCTCCTGATTAAGATTTCCCTGTAAGTCAGGAGTTCTCAGCTAGGGGAGATTTGCCCCCCAGGAGACATTTGGCAGTGTCTGGAGACACTTTTCGCTGTCAAAACTGGGAGAAGAGGAATATGCTAGTGGTCTCTAGTGAATAGAGGCCCGGAATGCTGCCAAACATCCTGCAGTGCACACGACCCCCCCACACACACACAAAGCTGAGGAAACCCTGCTGTGAATGCTGCGCCAATAATGATTGTACTGCTTTCTGGCAAAGCCCTCCAGGAGTTATGTGGCCGGTCTGGGTGCTGGGGAAAACTGCCATGTTCTGCTTTCAGGAACCGGGGCCTCTCTAGGTTCCATATGTTTTCACTAGTGTCTTGTCTTTGCCGCAGGTGACATCCTCAATGATAGCCATGCTGAGGTCATAGCCAGAAGGAGTTTCCAAAGGTAAAGCCACATCCCCAGAGAGCTTGATCTAGCATGGGTGGGGGCCCCAGAATTTGCATTTCTAATAAGCCCCAGGTAATACTAATTATGTCAGCCTCTGAACTGTACTTAAAATACAGTTGGTCTGGTCTAAATAAGGGTTCTCATGCTTGAGTATGCTTCAGAATCACCTGGAGGGTTTGTTAAAACCCAGATAGCTGGGCCCATCCCTAGGGGTTCTGATTCAGCAGATCCAGGTGGAGCTTGAAAAGTTAGCTGTGGCCCATGGCATCTGCGTTGTGTCATGCAGGATCTTTTCCGCGCGGCGCGTGGACTCCAGCTGCAGCGTGTAGTTGCACCCTGGGGGCTTAGTTGCTCCGCAGCACATGGGGTCTTAGTTCCCCGACCAGCGATCGAACCCTAGTCCCCTGCATGGTAAGTGAAGTGAACTCGCTCAGTCGTGTCCGACTCTTGGTGACCCCATGGACTGTAGCCTGTCAGGCTCCTCCATCCATGGGATTTTCCAGGCAAGAGTGCTGAAGTTGATTGCCATTTCCTTCTCCATGGGGTCTTGGCAACCCAGGAGTCAAACCCGGATCTCCCGCACTGCAGGCAGATGCTTTACCGTCTGAGCCACCAGGGGCTGGTAAGGCAGACTCTTAACCACTGGATCACCAGGGAAGTCCCAGAAGGTGCATTTCTATTAAATTCCAGCTGGTGCTGCTGGTTCATGGACCTCATTTTGAGAAACACTAGATCGTTCTTGTAATTCCAGGTCACTATCTGTTTCATTGGTCTCCAGTATCTCTTTCCTTCATAGTAATCACCCAACCAGAGTCTCTCCCTTGACCACAGACATGGGTTGTTCACTCTGGTAACGCCCCCACCCCACGTCCCATTAGGTACCTGCTCCATCAGCTCCACTTGGCAGCTGCCCTGAAGGAGGATAGCATCTTTCTCCCAGGATCTCAGAGAGGACTGTGGAAACTCAGACCAGACCTCTTGTTTGTGTTTTTCTCCAGCCATACACCCTGTAAGTATATTCAAATCTCTGGATTCATGTTACATTCATCTTTACTTCCTTATTGGTGTCTTATCCGTGAGAATGTTTCTCAAAAAAAAAAAAAAAACACCTCTTTAGCTAACGTCGTTACAGCCAGTGACAGTGCCTTTTTGTGAACAGCCCAGTGTGCCTAATCACTTCGCTACCAAGGAAAGTGGAGGGCACATCACTCACACTGTCACTCAGTTCTCAGTTCCCGATCAGGATCAGGAACCTTAAAGGTCCAAAACTAACAATAGGGCTTAGAAGTCCAAAGCCCTGAGTTCTGTGGTGATTTATCCTGACATTCATGTCATTCCTTCATTAAACACATCCGTTTCATTTAGTTGCTCTGTCATGTCCAGCCCTTTGTGACACCATGCCAGACTTGCCTGTCCATCACCAATTCCCAGAGTTTACTCAAACTCACGACCATCAAGTCGGTGATGCCGTCCAACCATCTTATCTTCTGCTGTCCCCTTCTCCTGCCTTCAATCTTTCCCAGCGTCAGAGTCTTTTCCAGTGAGTCAGTTCTTTGCGTTAGGTAGCCAAAGTATTGGAGCTTCAGCATCAATCCTTCCAATGGATATTTAGGACTGATTTCCTTTAGGAGTGACTGGTTGGATCTCCTTGCAGTCCAGAGGACTCTCAAAAGTCTTCAGCAACATCACAGTTCAAAAGCATCAATTCTTTGGCGCTCAGCTTTCTTTATAGTCCAACTCTCACATCCATACATGACTACTGGAAAAACCATGGCTATTACTTGATGGACCTTTGTTGGCAAAGTAATGTCTCTGCTTTTTAATATGCTGTCTAGGTTGGTCATAACTTTTCTCTCAAGGGACAAGCATCTTTTAATTTCATGACTGCAGTCACCATTTGCAGTGATTCTGGAGCCCCATAAAATAGTCTCACTGTTTCCATTGTTTCCTCATCTATTTGCTATGAAGTGATGGGACCAGATGCCATGATCTTAGTTTTCTGAATGTTGAATTTTAAGCTAGCTTTTTCACTCTCCTGCTTTACTTTCATCAAGAAGCTCTTTAGTTCTTCACTTTCTGCCATAACGGTGGTATCATTTGCATATCTGAGGTTATTGATATTTCTCCCAGCAATCTTGATTCCAGCTTGTGCTTCATCCAGCCAGGCATTTTGCGTGATGTACTCAAATATAAGTTAAATAAGCAGAGTGACAATATACAGCCTTGACGTACTCCTTTCCCCATTTGGAACCAGTCTGTTTTTCCATGTCCAGTTCTAACTGTTGCTTCCTGACCTGCATACAGGTTTCTTAAGAGGCAGGTCAAGTGGTCTCGTATTCCCATCTCTTGAAGAATTTTCCACAGTTTATTGTGATCCACACAGTCAAAGGCTTTGGCATAGTTAATAAAGCAGAAGTAGATGTATTTCTGGAACTCTCTTGCTTTTTCAGTGATCCAACAGATGTTGGCAATTTGATCTCTGGTTCCTCTGCCTTTTCTAAATCCAGCTTGAACATGTGGAAATTCATGGTTCATGTACTGTTGAAGCCTGGCTTGGAGAATTTTGAACATTACTTTGCTAAGGAGTGAGATGAGTTCAATTGTGCAGTAGTTGAACATTCTTTGGCATTGCATTTCTTTGGGATTGAAATGAAAACTGACCTTTTCTTTTTTTTCTTTTTTTTTTAAATTTTACTTTACAATACTGTATTGGTTTTGCCATACATCAAC